>JAKTVL010000031.1:0-110407 GCA_030557175.1 Petasospora japonica
GGAGTGTTGCGCAGGGAAGCGCATCAACTTCTACTTCGCAGCCAGATGACTCGTCTATAATGACTACGGTTAATCATGCTTGGTGGGGAAGACTATGGGGTGCTTGTGCTTGTGACTTATTGACAGAGAGCAAGGCTTAGCAACCAAGCCTTCTGAAGTGCAAGGGCCCCGGACGTAACTCCGGTAACAGTCTGTGGTAGACGTTGTAGCGCTTTGGCTATAGTAAACTGACTAGATAGGCTACACACTCCCTCGGAAAGTCGCAGGCCAAGAGAAGAGAAAGGCTACCTGCGGAGGTATTAGAGACGGGCTGCCGCCGAGTCTCCGTCCGAGGCACACAGTCCCCTGTCCATCTGTGGGGTGAGAAGTACCATGTGAGATCTTGCGAGAATTTGCACGGAGGTAAGCCCGCTTCTGTGCGGACCAACTGGCGGTCATACGCTGCCGACAGCTCCCTTGGGATGGGAAAAACATGACACCAAGCTGAACAAAGCTTGGGCTAAATCCCAGCCAAAATGGGCATTACTTTAAGAAAGGCGGAAGTAGAGATAGTTCTTGAGTTTGTTTTGTATCGGCGAGTGTGCGAGCCGTCTGTGTGTGCTCCGGGCAAGGACCTCGAAGCAGGAGGGGTTAATAAGGTTGAAGCGAAAATCTAGTGCCTGTCACCCTAATGTCTGAATGCGGTTTTGTGCCTAGATAGTGGTCCCAGGTTCTGATCACGAGTCTTCTGCTACACGTCGGGAAATGGCCCGGGCAGAAGCCCTCGCTATTCTTTGAGGTTCGTTGGTTGCCCCCCGCCCTCGCACTTTTTGTGGGGTTACAGTCAGGGGCCTCGCCGAAACCAGACTCTGTTGAAGAAGTTAGATGCGCGCATCTCCGCGAGCTTCCGGACAATTCTCGCTAGAACTTCACAGTTGGACCCCCGAACTGTGCGAGATATGCCTCGGATATCACCTGTTGCTTTTCAAGACTCCATATTTATGCAACTATGTATCATGCCTTCTTGCGTTCCACAATACAACTGTCATAGGGCGTTACGGCTTAAAATCGATCAATTCACCAAGAAATCATGGTAGGATTTCTCAAGGTTAAGGACACAAAGATTGTCGATGAGAATGGCACCCCAGTTGTGCTCAAAGGTACCGCCACGGGTGGACATCTCAACATGGAGAACTTCATCACCGGTTACCCTGGTCATGAGACAGAGCACAAGAAGGTGCTGAAGTCCAAGATGGGCGAGGAGAAGTTCAACTTCTTCTTTGAAAAGTTCTACGAATACTTCTGGACCGAGAAGGATGCCATCTTCTTCTCCGAGGAGCTCAAGCTTAACTGTCTTAGAATCCCATTCAACTATAGACACTTCATTGATGACGATGTTGACATGTTCAAGATCAACCCGGTTGGTTTCAAAAGACTTGATGCCATCATTGACACTTGCTCTAAGCATGGAATCTACACGATTCTTGATCTCCACGCTGTTCCAGGTGGTCAGAACCAAGACTGGCACTCTGATTCAGGGATCCACAAGTCTCTCTTCTGGGAGTTCAAGGTGTTCCAGGATTCCATGGTCAACTTATGGGTTGAGATTGCAAAGTACTACAAGGATAACACCTGGGTTGCTGGCTACAATCCATTGAACGAGCCTGCAGTTTCCGATCACTCCAAGTTGGTTAACTTCTATGCCAGAGCTGAGAAGGCAATCAGAGAGGTTGACCCACACCACATCTTGTTCCTCGATGGTAACACCTATGCAATGGACTTCAGACAGTTCCCAGGCCCATTGCCGAATGCTGTTTACGCCATTCACGACTATACTGTTTACGGTTTCCCAAACCCTAATGGTAAGCTTTACGCTAGCACAGAAGATGAGAGAGCGAAGATCAAACAGCAGTATCAGAGAAAGCTAGAATATATGACGAAACACAACGTCCCAGTCTGGAACGGTGAGTTTGGTCCAGTTTATGCTTCCAAGGAGAGAGGCGATTCAGACCCAGATGCGATCAACAGAACTCGTTACCAGGTGTTACAGGACCAATTGAATGTGTACAAGACTGGTGATCCATCTGGCGATGGTTCTCCAATTTCCTGGTCTATTTGGGTCTACAAAGATATTGGTTACCAAGGCCTTTGTTATGTCGACCCAGCTTCCAAGTTCTACAAGGTTCTGGGCAAGTATTTGCTTGAAAAGAAGAGACTTGGCTTGGACAGATGGGGTAACGATATTGCTCCAGAGTATGCGCAATTATATGACAATCTCGTTGCCCATTTCGAAGAAGTCGTCCCCGAAAAGCACCACAAGGCTCTCTATCCACACCTTTGGACTTTTAAGGATTACATCAGCCGTGTCTCCAGAGACATGCTCTTGTCTCAATACTTCCAACACGTTTATGCTGATCTACTCGCTGGGTTATCTCTTGAAGAACTTGATGAATTGGCTGGCTCTTTCAAGATTGAGAACGTGAAGAAGAGAGATGAGTTGAACGCCATCTTGAGAGAGTACTGAGCACTAAAGTATTTAGCCGTGATCTACATATTGAGGTTCAATGCTTCTAAATCCAAGAAATAACTTTGGGCTAATATACTTCTAAAACAATCATTATCTGTAATTTATACTCAATGTTAAATGGCCTAAGATAACTTGCGGAAATATCGTAAGTAATGGAAAGAACCTCAGGTCCTTTGTAGGCGTATAGGCTCAATTGATAAGCGAGGAACAGCTTAGTCATCTGGAGTGCGCGCCATTCGGGTTTGACTTTCGACTTCGAGGCAAAAAAATGCTGGCGCTCCAGCCAATAAAGGGGAAAGGAGTGGGCCACACGTGATAGAGAAAAGGGCATAAATAAGTAGAAAGCCGAACTCAAATGACGACCTATGAGAAGATTGTCAAGGTAGGTAAATGTATGCATCATGACTTGAGATGAATTGGGTGGTGTTTTATGTCGTTAGGGTGAACACCCAATCCCCGCTCCTGTCAGCATTACTTTCACGGAGTGAAACATTCGAAACTAACGGGAAATTGTACAGGGAGCGACCAAAATAAAGGTACGAATCAATAACAAACGCTTAATATGAGATGGGATGGGTTTACTAACTTTAATGATAATAGGTCGCTGCCCCGAAGCCGAAGTATATCGAGCCCATCCTACTGGCTACATCAAACAAGAATGACTTCCGCTCCGTTATGTCAGCTCTCCAATATCGGCTTGATGATACTGCGTGGTCCATTGTATACAAAGCTTTGATTGTCACTCACATTATGATTAGAGAGGGCGAGTCAGATGTTACCCTTAAATACTTATCCTCCCACCAGGATTTTTTCAACTTACACCACATAAAGTCCTTGGGCTCCCCAGATGCCAAGAGTCTCCTTCGTTACGCCAAATACATCGCCATCAGAGCCCGTGAATATTCCAACGTCCAAATTGACTATGTTCGTGATGAACAAAAATCTTCTAAAAAGGATGGTGGTATCTTGAGACAGATCTCTGTTGATAAGGGACTCCTCCGTCAAGTTGAGAGTGTGGAGAAGCAGATTAGAGGTTTACTCAATTGCAAGTTTAATGAAGCGGATATCAACAATGACATCGTTCTGACATGCTTCAGGATGCTGGTTAATGATCTGCTTTGTCTTTATCAGGCATTGAACGAAGGTGTCATCAACATTCTCGAGCATTACTTTGAGATGTCCAAATTTGACGCTGAAAGAGCACTTGAGATCTATAAAGAATTTGTTGATCTCACAACCGACGTTGTTAACTATCTCAGAATTGCAAAGCATTTGGAATATGCTACAAAGCTTCATGTGCCTACTATTAGGCATGCGCCAACAGCTCTTGCAAAAAGTCTCGAGGAGTACTTGCATGACGAGAACTTTGAAGTTAACAGATCACAGTACTTGGCAGAGAAGGATTATAAATCCAATGGGTCTATTGCAAAAACTACACCAACTAATGCGCATCCGCAGGTATCAAATCAAAATTCAACCCAACCGCAGCATCAACCTGCCCTTCCACAACAACCTATGTCTAATCCATGGGCTGCCCAGTTTGGAAATATTGGGCTGCAGCCACTTCAGATTCAATTTACTCAGCAGCCACCAGTTGCACAAATTCCAGTACAACAAACGTCACTTCAACCCCAGTCCACCAATAACCCATTCATGTTAACGCAACAGCCACATGTTCCAGTGGCTCTTCAGCTCACCGCACAGGCCCCCCTTCAGGCTACACACACTGGATTCAGCACAATCCCAACGTCTCACATAGTCCCTGCATTTACAGGTGCTGGATTTGGCGGTTACACAGCTGGTAATCTCGGAAGTCTTCAACGGCAGGCTACCGGAAACCCATTCCTTGAGCATCAGCAGCAGCAGCAGCAGCAACAACAACAACAACAACAACAACAACAGCAGCAGCAGCAGCCACAACTCACTCAGCAATCCCAATTCACTCAGCCACAACAGCCACAGCAACATCCATTACAACAAGAAGTTGCACCAAAGTTGTTGGCTTCTAAGACAGGGAACAACCCCTTCTCACTGAACTTTAGGAGCTCGACATACACCCAAGCATTGAAACCACAACCAACAAACAATCCATTTGCAGCATCTAACAACACCTTGGAGGATTCCACCAAATCGATGACTTTTACAGGTCCAATCACATCGCAGGTTACCGGAACTAATCCATTCCTGAAGCAAGCATATACATCCAACCGGATTTCAGTCAATGGGCCTGTTGCCACATTGGGTGGATACGAGAACCTTCCTACAAACCCCGTTTTCCCTCAAACCATTCAGGAGCAACGCACAGGACAGTTCCAACAGCAGGCACAATGGGAGCTTCAGCAGCAGCAGCAGCAAGCACAGCAACAAGCACAGCAGCAAGCACAGCAGCAAGCACAGCAGCAAGCACAGCAGCAAGCACAGCAGCAAGCACAGCAGCAAGCACAGCAGCAATTACAGGCTCAACAGCTCCAGGCTCAACAGCTCCAGGCTCAACAGCAGCAGTTCCAGCAGATGCAGTTCCAGCAACAACACCAGCTACAGCCTGTGTTTAAGTCCTACGACGGCCCTAGCCTGATATAAATCTGGCAAAATCCTGTGCCACGCGGGTAGTTTATACTCCTCCTTTTGTACTATCTAGATCAAATAACACAGTTTATTCTGACGAAATTTACAATGTAGGTTGAGATGTGAATATTTAAGGCCGCTTCCTGGCTTGTTCCTTTTTTCTCCGCCTTCCTTCCGCAGGTGTCCGGTAAATGATAAGATCAGTCTTGAAAACAGTTGCCCAAACAACAAATCAGTGAAACAACCACTTCTTCGCAACCAAAGACGCATCAGCTCTTAAAGAAATGCCACGCAAGAGGAAGAGCAACGACGAAGAGGATACAGGATCACGGGGCCCTGAGACAGAGTTTGTAGGTGCTCTATCGATGTCGCATGGCTCAGGGGCTGCCTCTGCTACCACAGTTACCCCGGCCACTCACCCAGCCACCACTCGTACGTCCTCGTCCATCATTGGAATATCCCGAACTATTGCTGCTTGTCAAAGATGTCGTCAAAAGAAGACGAAATGTGATCAGCAATTTCCGAGCTGTGGACGCTGTCTGAAGGCCAACGTACCATGTGTTGGTCTCGATCCAGCCACTGGAAGAGAGATTCCTCGTTCATATGTTATATCTTTGGAAAACAGAATCTCTGAATTAGAAGCTCTGCTACAAGACAATGGAATTGATGAGAATGGAAATGGACCCCCGAGAAAGGCTGCTAAAGTTGCCAGTCCTGTCGATACAGCCCAGCAGAGTACTGTCAACAAGACGTCTCCAAGATCCACTGTATCTTCCACTACCGGAGGTCATCCAGACTCGATAGGTTCCAGCATCAAGATGGCTGTTCCAAATAATAATGATACATCAAGCTTATCATTTTACATTGGTGATTCATCGGGAATATCATTTGCAAAACTTCTCTTTACTGCAGTCAACTTTCATCCAGGTGCGATCAATGAAAACAACTCCATTACGACAAGAGTTCCGCTTCATGAATGTGAAAGTGACACAATCGCCTCTTTACCATCCAAATCAGCTGCGGAATATTTTGTAAAAAGTTACTTTGAGCAATCAAATACCCAATTGCCACTGATACACAGAGAGTACTTTATTGATAACTACTTTAAGCCGATATACGGCAACTTGTCTCCGAACGTGAAGCTAGCTGCTAATTACACAAAGATGAATCTTGACGCATCCCCTATAAGAGACGAAGATACGTGGATACATGAATATCAAAGTTCCGAAATGAGTATGTGTTCGCTTTTGGATACACCAGAGAGATATCACAAGCCTCTTTTCTTTTTGAATATGGTCTTTGCGATTGCTTCTTCTATAAATCTCTTACACTATACACCAGAGACATCGCAGTCATACAAGCAACAGGCAATGATCTTTGCAGATACGATTTACCAGTCTGAAGACCGCTTGGAGTGCCTACAGGGGCTTTTATTGATGACCCTTTACTCTGTGATGAGACCTTCTACTCCTGGTGTGTGGTACATGCTTGGAACTTCTTTGAGATTGTGTGTTGATCTGGGGCTGCACACAGAGAAGTTAAATAACCAGTTCACCCCTTTTGTGAAGGATATGAGAAGACGCTTGTTTTGGTGTGCTTATTCATTGGACCGACAAGTTTGTGTTTACCTGGGTCGTCCATTTGGTATCCCTGAAGAATCTATTTCGACCAAGTTTCCTGTTGAGTTGGATGACTGTTTGATTAATGTTGACGAAGAGGAGGATTTTACAAACTCGTCAAATTCTCTTCCTACCTACAAAACAATATCTCTGAACTTTTTCAAAATTAGAAGAATTCAAGCCGAGATCTTACAAGTCCTTTATTTTACATCGTCGACGTTACCTCGTTTTTATAACTCTTTGAATGATTGGAAGTTGAAAATTGATAACCAGCTAGAACACTGGTTCAAAACTATCCCACTGAAGAGTTCAAGAAAGTGCAATTGCGATTTTAACTTTGAGTTCTTCAAGCTTAACTATTATCACACAAAGCTCTTGCTCTTTGGAGTCACACCGAAGAACTCTAAACCCAACAACAGCACATTAAGAATCATCTACGAGTCATCCAAGGGAATTATGAACTCTTATATTGAGCTTTATAAGTCTGAGACGGTCAACTATACATGGTCTGCAGTTCATAACCTGTTTATGGCAGGTACGTCATTCTTCTACGCTATATATAACTGCACGGAAACCCTAATCGAGATGGATGAATTTGAAGCGGTTACCAGGGCTGTGATTGATGTACTCAACTCTTTGGTGAAGTCTTGTGAAGCAGCCACATCAACAGTGGAGATATTTGAAATTTTGAGTCTGGCAATTGTCAAGCTGAAGTTTGAAGGGGATGACCAAGATGTACGTGGATACTTGGGCGCCACAGACATCAACGACATTGAGAGATTCTTTGAGGCGTTAAATGACAAGTCTCCAGCAAACTTAGGAGGAGAAACGTTCCACGATTTGCAAACGCCGGTTCCAATGGAACCGCAACAATCAATACCTTTCCAACAACAATATTCACAGCAGACTCCAACAAACACTGGCAATCACTTCCCTCCAATAAGAGATCACAGAGGCATTCTTAATAGTAGCTATGAGGATAATTATCCTTCCTTGTCAACCCCTCCTGGGACTGGAACTGTGAATGATTTGTACTCTGTCAGCCAAGACTATGAACAACAACGTATTTTTGAGTTGATGAACCAAGTTTCGAGTGAAACGATATACCGTCAGTTGTTCGGCCAACAAAGCTTCACAGGATGAGAAAATGAATACAATAGCAGCCCATTTTTCCACAGTTATGTCCTTTGTAGTCTTCAAAGTGGTATATTCTTCAGATTGGACAAGTACTTGAGAGAGCGTCTATCTCGCTTATCGATGTCCATATCGACAACAGCCACAGAGAGTATTCTCACAGTTCTCCCGTCATAGAGCCCATTGACATCAACAACTGTTCCAACATAGCATAGCTCAGGATCAGTGAGGACGAGATCATCATCCATGGTGAGTTTGATGGTTATGAGCTTATTGGTAAACGTATTGAGAGAGCGAACGGTGATGCATCCATTGAGGGCGTCGTAGTCCAGGACAGTGCCAAATAGACGTATCATCTCCACGTGATTCTCACGATAGTGCTGCGCAATGGTTGATATATCTGTAACAATACTAGACATCCTACTTCGTTGTATCTTCTAATCGTAGTTAAAATCTGAATAGAGCATGAAGCTAACTTTATTAACATGTACTGTGCTCGCGCGCTTGCTTATTCAAAAAATCAAAACACATTGAAATGGAAATATTCCTTATACGGGGGACCTCTCAAAAAGTTTCCTTCCTGCTCATCCCTCTCTTTCTTATCGTCAACCAGATTGAATATACCGACGTAAGATGTATCTACTTGGCAGTAGAAGGCTGTTCGGAACTTTTAGGACTGGAGATACTGTACTGATACGTTCTGTCGTACGGAGCGACCGATTCTGGCTTACTGAACCGCTCCAAGTAGGAGGACGTACTAACATCCAAGGTGGACAGGTTATCAGCCACAATGACCTCATTGGTTTGAGATCGCGTTCTATTGTACATTCAAGCGAAGAAGGTAACTCTTTCATTGCTACGCAGGCATCGACAGAAGACTATATCAATCTATCGAAGAGGGCAGCACAGCCAATATACCCTTTTGATGCCTCGGCCATTGTTACACTCGCTGATCTTCATCTTGATTATCCATTACTGGATAAGCCAGCTGCCCCATTACAATTCTTTGAGGCTGGAACAGGTCATGGATCACTTACATTGGCTATCTGCTCCAAACTTCACCCGGCAAATTGCTTCTTGGAAAAATTTGGCGTCCGAGGTGCTGTTCTACACTCCATTGATCGTAACGAATCGCATTCAAATGTTGGACGCAAAACGATTCGGAACTTTAGAAGAGGACTATACAAGAATGACGTTGAGTTCCATATTTCTGGATCACCGTTGTTATGGCTAGAATCGGAAGCAGCACAGCTCTGGAAGGATCTAGATCCAGATCATGCTGTAAACGAAGGGTTCCTAAGTGGTGCCTTCCTCGACCTGCCTGAAATGACACCAAACCTTTCTGCTCTTGCACAAAATTTGAAACAGGACTCACCGTTGGTAGTGTTTTGCCCATCGGTTAATCAAATCATTGATGTCATTAAGGCCGTCAAAAAAAGTCAAGGGGATATCAAGCTTTCTCATATTAGAACTATCCAGCTTATCCCTGGTGTCGGAGGCGGTCTACAAGACTGGGATACCCGCTACACCGTTGTCAGAGAGACTGGAGAAGAGGCGATAGTATGTAGACCAAAGGTTGGAACTCGTCTTGTTGGTGGGGGATTTGTCGGGTTATTTAAGAAGCTGCCTAACCAAGCTGTTATCAAATCCAAACTTCTACCAGAAGTTAATTAAACTGTAAATAAAACAAAAGAAAACACGGTTTATTAAAAAACACAAAAGAAAGAAAATCAACGTAGAATGGAACGGGGCATAAAATATGTCGTCAAAATGCGAGGCCAACGCGAAGTATGATGATTGATGCAAATGAATGAAAACCTGCCAGTGTAGGTTGAATCATAACACACGTCTGGCAGTACGCTTCTTATTCTTAAGGACGATCTTCTGTTTGACTTGCTCAGCTTCAGATTCCGACTCAGACTCCATCTCCTCATCTTCATCACTTTCCATGTCAATCTCAGATTCTTCTTCAACCTGTGCAGCTCTCTGAGCGCGAGACTCCTCTTTGGCAGCCTGCTTGGAAAGTTCAACTTCTCTCATTCTCAGAAGCTCTGGGTTGGATTCAACAAGCTTCTTGTCCAAAGCGAGTTGTCTTTCTTTGTTACCCTTCATTCTGTTCTTGTAGAATGCACGTTCACGCTTCTGTCTAATTTCTTCAACACGGGCCATGGCCTTGAGCGTCGTTGCCACAAGGTCTCTATTATATCTCACTGGAACATTTCTTCTAGCAGCAAATGTTAATGTAGAATCCACAGCCAGCTCCTTACCAGCTGCCTTACGGAATGCCTTAGTCCATCTGAGCTTTCTTGGGTTACGACGCTGCTTGAATGCCTTGTGACACTTGGAACGACAGAAGCGGAATTCTTTAGCGTCGTTACGCACAAACATGATTCCCTTTCCCGGATACACAGGACTTGAGCAGAAATGACACTGGTAAACTCTCATTGTGGAAGTTCTTAACGTTGCAAGAGTGGTGATTTGAAGACAAAGAGAGGCGATGAGGCGTAGAAAAATTTCTTGTGTGGGATAAACTTCGCGCTTTATACGCTTATTGGAACTTTCCTTTTTTGTACATTAAATGCTAATTTTCATCCTCTTTTTTCAACTCCGGCGCTTGAATGAAGAAGTTTGAAGATCTTCTCCACGCTGTTTGTTCTACTTTAAAAGAGTGCTCTCACAAATACCACCCAAATAATGGCACAGACTATTGATATTCCAACATTACCTGTCCCAGGTGAGAGCAGTGCTCCACAGCAGCTCGTCTTGGACTCTCCAGATGTGCAACAGCCAACGCCACAGGGACCACAGCCAGGATCCGCCGATTACTACTTTGACCAGGCACTTACATCGATGGGAAATCACCCATGGATTACAGGATTGGGAGGCTTTATGACAGCGTACTTTATTGCAGGTGCATTCAAGTCCAATCAGCCTGGAATCAACGGTAAGGCGTTCTACAAAGGTGGATTTGGACCAAAGATGACAAGAAAAGAGGCTCTTCAAGTTCTCAACCTCAGAGAGTCTAATTTAACAAAGAAAAAGTTAAACGATGCACACAAGAAGATCATGCTGATGAATCACCCGGATAAGGGTGGATCTCCCTACCTTGCGGCCAAGATAAACGAGGCTAAAGACTTCTTGCAGAAGGCTGGAATCCAAAAGTGAGAAGTTCGTTGGAACACTCTTTTACGACCCTCTTGTAAATAAAGAAACGAAATAATTTACAATGCATGCATTTATATTATTTTGCAACAATAGATACCACATCCTCATCATGTACAAAGTGGTTTAATCCACACTTCTGTGGGTTGTGCTTCGTAGAACTTCCCCATACCAGAGCATACTTGAATGTATTCTTGAAGTCTCTGTGAATGGCATTACAGACATCCTCAATTGAACTGTTGTTTCTCACTACCATAGGATCCTCAAAGTTCACAGCAACACCTCTTCTCTTTGTATACAGTTTCAGCAAGTCCAATTTATACCAGATCTCCTCAATGACATCTTGTATTCCGAGATCTTGTTCACAACTCATCACTGCAGTGTTTGGCTCACGTGCGATCCTGTCCACTTCCTCCAGAGACACAGCATCAATCTTGTTGTACACATAAAGGCAGTTGATGTAGCTTCTATGCGACTCATTAATGACGTCAATAAAATCTTCCACTGTACAGTTCTCATCTCTAACAAGAACATCTGCATTATGAACTTTGTAGTCTCTAAGGATACCTTGGACAATCTTTTCATCAAGGTATTTTGGAGGAGACGTATAACTGAACTTGACACCACCAGAACTCTTCTGCTTGAAGTATATATTTGGCTTTTCCTTGTTTAGTCTAATGCCCACACTCTCAAGTTCTCTTTCCAGGATTTCTCTCTGATTCGCTCCCTTTGTTGCGTCCAGCACTATGAGGATAAGATCGGCAGTCTTAGCAGTGGCAATAACCTGTCTACCACGACCCTTACCTTCAGATGCACCGTCAATAATACCAGGTAAATCCACAATTTGAATTCGAGCGTTTTGATATTCCAAAACGCCAGGGACTGATGTGAGTGTTGTAAACGCGTAGCTCGCCACTTCAGACTTTGTCTTCGTAATCTTCGATAGGAAAGAAGACTTACCAACAGAAGGGAAACCAATGAGAACCACACGTGCATCGCCTGACTTCTGAACTTCAAAACCTTGGCCTGGGGAGGAAGAGGACCCCGGTGCTGGCTCAAGCAGCTGCTGTCTATAGCGAGCAAGCTTACCCTTTAAGAGGCCAATATGGTACTCAGTAGCCTTATTCTTTTGAGTTCTGGCAAGCTCTTCTTTGATCTGTGTGATTTTCTCCACGATTCCCATGTTTGATCTGGTACCTTCTCGTAGGTTTTAGTAGTCACCTCGATGAGGTTATCCGTTGATGATCAAAGCTTTTCACCCTCTCTTCGCGGGCTAACCTACTTCGAGAGGTCGCCGCAGACATAACTGCACAATCGAACCTTTCCTTTGAAGACTTACTTCTTTCTAATCCCAATCAAAGGTAGCAATCAGAATAACTCATATATCACATAAAATCTCTAGTTCTATAACCATACGGACTTCAAAAGAGGGTTACACATTGGCCTTTTATGAGTGCACCAACAGAAGATGACATAATCTCCGCGAACTAATTTTTTTGCGCTCTGGCAACACAACGCGTCGACATCGAAATCAGCGAAGAGCCTTTTCGCCACTCATCAACAATTGAAACCTCCAAAAGAACACACACACAATAGTGGCAATGCAGGCACCAGTGGTATTCCTCAGTAAGCTCAGTTTTTTACAGACATCTTTTATGCAGTCCGGTTTATTAACGCCCTTCAGACACCAACCAGAATAGAGAGACTGGTCGTCAGGCTCAGGCGGCCAACATCACGGCCGCCAAGGCAGTGGCAGACATCATCAGAACGTGTCTCGGCCCTAAAGCCATGCTTAAGATGCTTCTTGACCCAATGGGTGGTATTGTTCTTACCAATGACGGTCATGCTATTCTCAGAGAGATCGATGTTGCTCATCCAGCCGCAAAATCTATGATTGAGCTCAGTAGAACTCAGGATGAAGAAGTTGGCGACGGAACCACCACCGTTATCATCCTTGCCGGTGAGATTCTGGCACAGAGTTTTCCGTACATTGAGAAGAACATTCACCCCGTTATTATCATTCAGGCGTTGAAGCAAGCTCTCAGTGACGCACTTCAGATCATCCATGATGTTTCCAGACCCGTTGATATCAACAATGATGAGGCCATGATCAAGCTCATATCCGCCAGTATTGGCACCAAATATGTCAGCAAATGGTCTGATCTCATGTGTGAATTGTCTCTGCGAGCAGTGAAGACCGTTCTTGTTGATGACGGTGCCGGCCACAAAGAAATTGATATCAAAAGATATGTTAGAGTTGAGAAGATTCCAGGCGGTGAGATTGAAGACTCCGAGGTGCTTGATGGTGTTTTGTTGAACAAAGACGTCACACACCCAAAGATGAGAAGACACATTGAAAAGCCAAGGATCATCCTTTTGGATTGTCCTTTGGAATACAAGAAGGGTGAGTCTCAAACAAACATCGAGATCACTAAAGAAGAGGATTGGAACAGAATCTTACAGATCGAAGAAGAGCAAGTTAAGCAGATGTGTGAGACATTGCTGTCATTCAAGCCGGACCTTGTGATCACTGAGAAGGGCGTTTCAGACTTGGCGCAACACTACCTTTTGAAGGGTGGTGTCACAGCATTAAGAAGAACCAAAAAATCAGATAATAACAGAATCGCCAGAGCCACAGGTGCGACTATTGTTAACAGAATTGAAGATTTACGCGAATCTGATATTGGTAGAAAGTGTGGTTTATTCAAGGTGGAGCTTATTGGTGATGAATATTTCTCCTTCCTGACGGAATGCGAGAATCCACAGGCGTGCACCGTGTTGCTTAGAGGCCCATCAAAGGATATCTTGAACGAGATCGAGAGAAACTTGCAAGATGCTATGGCTGTGACTCGTAATGTTATGTTTGAACCAAGTTTGGCGCCAGGCGGTGGTGCTACAGAGATGGCCGTTGCTGTGAAACTGAGCGAAAAGGCCAAGACTATTGAAGGAGTACAGCAATGGCCATACCAGGCTGTTGCTGATGCATTTGAAGTTATCCCAAGAACATTGATTCAGAATGCTGGTGGTAACCCAATCAGAATCCTTTCTCAGCTTAGAGCTAAGCATGCTAAAGGCGAGTATACTTGGGGTATCGATGGTGACAATGGTAAGATTGTGGACATGAACAACTACGGTGTGTGGGAGCCCGAAGTGATAAAGCAGCAGAGTATCAAAACCGCCATCGAGAGTGCTTGCCTCTTGCTCAGGGTCGATGACATTGTAAGTGGTGTGCGTAAACAAGGAGAGTAACTTAAAACGTCTCAAGAAACAAAAAATATACAAGCGGATGCTGTGGATTATATATTTACAGATACTGTAGTCCTACATAATATAGATGCTATCAGGGTCATTAATATTACGTCATTAGATCTTTCAGTAGGCTCATGACATGTCAACGTCGTGATCATTCCGGTCTTCTTCTTCTTCGTCTTCTTCCGCTTCATCATTTTGAGGGAAATACTGCTGGATTATATCAAGAAGCTCCTGAGTTTGGTCCTCGGTAAATCTCTGGTCACATTCCTCCACAATCGCGTAGAGATTCACCAATGAGTGTGGTGCAGAGTTTATGAGTTGAAGCTTTTCAATTTTCTCAAGTTTGAACTTGGAGAGATCTTTCATACATGCCGTTATGGACTCAGCCGTCTGGCTCTCGGTATGTGTCTTTCCAAGATATGATGTAACCTCAGCGGCAGCAGTCTCCAAATCTGGATTGAAGCTGCGCTTGTGCCTTTTGTTGTCTGTTGCCTTCCAGTTGTTTTGAGCTTGAATCTCCTTGAGGTGTTCAAGCACCTCAAAGTTGGAGAGAAGCTTTTCTCTTTCAGCGAGGACCTTTTTTGCGAGTGTTAGTTTCCCTTTAAACCTGCCTAGACGAGAGAACTTACCTTCATTGCGAGTTATAGTTTCAAGTCGTGCGTATTTTCAGGTGTTCTGGATGCGATGAGCTTTTTCTTCCCAGCACTACCACTACGTATATTTCAGGCTCGGGGATAGACTCGTTTACCCGGAAAAGTCTTCGCTCAAACCTTTAGGCCCAGTTATTGGGTCCTAGAGGCCTCTTTTTCCAGGCCCACGCTCTTTCGCGACCTGGCACACGTGTATCAGTATTAGTGTGCTGCTTCCTCCCAAAGCATTTCTTTCAAAGATATCTTTCTTTAGCCTCTTTCAAGCGTGATAGCTCCAAAAGCAGGATAATCCACCATGAAGTTTGGGGAACATCTCAAAAGCTCTCTTATCAGGGACTACAATTTCTACTACATCGCCTATGATGACCTCAAGAAAGAGCTCAAGCAAGGGCTCAAAGATGACGGTGGGCGTTGGTCCAACGAGCTTGAGGAGTCCTTTCTTCTGTCCCTTGAGGCAGAGCTTGACAAGGTCTATACCTTTCAGAAGGTGAAGTCATCTGAGATCGCAAGAAGAATTAAGGATGCTGAGGCCTCCGTTACAGAGGTTATCGGCGCAATTGACTCAGAATCGCCTCCTCTTGAGCAAGACTTTGAAGATCTCGAGGAAGAGCTTTCTGATATCATTGCAGATGTTCATGATCTTGCGAAGTTCGCTAGACTGAACTATACCGGTTTCCAGAAGATCATTAAAAAGCACGACAAACAGACCACGTGGACGCTGAAGCCCATCTTCCAGGTTAGGCTCGATGCTAAGCCATTCTTCAAGGACAATTATGATCCAATGATTGTCAGACTTTCTGGACTTTATGACCTTGTTAGAACAAGAGGAAATCCAATTAAGGGTGACTCTGCAGCTGGTGGATCCCAACAGAACTTTGTTCGTCAAACAACTAAGTACTGGGTCCACCCAGATAATATCACTGAACTGAAGCTCATCATCTTGAAGCATCTTCCAGTACTGGTTTTCAACTCCAACAAAGAGTTCGAGCGTGAGGACTCCGCTATAACATCCATATACTACGATAATGAAAATTTGGACTTGTACTATGGAAGATTGAGAAAGGACGAAGGTGCCGAGGCTCACAGATTGAGATGGTACGGTGGTATGTCGGCAGACACAATCTTTGTCGAAAGAAAGACGCACAGAGAAGATTGGACTGGAGAAAACTCTGTCAAGGCTAGATTTCCGTTAAAGGAGAAATACATTAATTCTTTCCTCAAGGGTGACTACACAGTCCCTCAAGCGTTTGAAAAGATGAGAAAAGATGGTAAAAAATCTCTCAAGGAAATTGAAGGCCTTGAGGCTCTTGCTACTGAAGTACAATATACTGTGCTTAAAAAGAGACTCAGGCCTGTTGTAAGATCCTTCTACAATAGAACTGCCTTCCAGCTTCCAGGCGATGCACGTGTTCGTATCTCTCTTGATACTGAGTTGACCATGGTTAGAGAGGACAACTTTGACGGTGTTGACAGAACGAAAGGTAATTGGAGAAGAATGGACATCGGTGTTGATTGGCCGTTCAATCAGTTACCACCAAAGGATGTTGAGAGATTCCCATACGCTGTTCTGGAGGTGAAGCTGCAAACACAACTAGGGCAAGAGCCACCTCAATGGGTCAGAAACTTAATCAGTTCCCATTTGGTAGAAGCAGTTCCAAAATTCTCCAAGTTTATCCATGGAGTCGCTACCTTATTACCAGAGCGTGTTGATCTGATTCCATTCTGGTTGCCACAGATGGGCGTCGATATCAGAAAGCCAATTCTTGATACTGATTTTGGCATCCACAGGGCGCCAAATTCAAATACCAACACATCAAGTGGTGAGTACATGGATGACGAAGAGCTTGTTGGCACACATTTCGGTTCAACAGTACAGAGTCCAGATCCACGTGCCCCAAATGCTTATGGATCCTCTGAGACTGCTCCATTATTGACAGGAAGCACACCTCATGGGGTTGGCAATGCTATCAAGTCTGGAATCACAGGCACAGGAAACTCCGTTATAGACTGGTATTATGCACTCGCTTCTAAGTTTGAGTACTGGTTTACAGATGAGAACACGTACAAAGTATCCCCAGATACTGTTTTTGAGACTGAATACACAGCTCCTCCGGGGAAAAAGATTTGTGTGCCTGTGAGAGTGGAGCCAAAGGTTTATTTCGCCACTGAAAGAACTTATTTGAGTTGGATTTCTATTGCATTGGTCCTCTCTGCAACAACTACAACGCTGCTGTCATATGGTGACCGTGTTTCTCTGGCAACGTCTGTGTTTTTCTTCTTTACCACTGTTGTTGTTCTTGGGTACGCCACAGGCATGTACTTGTGGCGAGTGGTGAACATCAGAAAGAAGGAAGTTGCCAACTACGATGATGCATATGGTCCAACTCTTATTTGTGGCCTTCTTGCGCTATCAGTATTTGCGACATTCATCTTCAGAGTATTTTGAAGGGAACGTATATGGAAAGCGAGTGACTTTTACCGGAAGCCAGAATTTTTCGAGACGAGCCTTTAGTCCTTCCTCATATTTAGATCAATGAAATTTCATAATAGGCGCTGTCTTGTCCGCATCCAAGTACGGGTTCGAATCAGTTGCGCTATTCGGTAGTATAACAGCGCTCCGTCCGCTTTTAGAAACAAGGCAGGAATATGTTAGAGCGCTAAAATTCCCGAATAGGAAATTAAACCGAGTCGTCTCCTGTCGGCAGGTTATCCCCCACACTTTGAAGTATAATCAGTATAATTCGAAAAAAGAAAACCGAACCGGAAACGCACATATTTCACACAATGTGGCTGAAGGCTTAAGGGTGACATAGCGCTTCTACTTGCAAATGTGGCAGGTGTGCCGATAGTGGACTCCGCTTCAGCCCCGATTACACAATGTGGCTTCCGGGGATGCCCATACGAACACACAAAGACCGAGCTTTATCCACCTCTGATCTGTTTTTGGGACTGGCTGCAAATAACGGCAGCCATAGACGGCATCAAGCGGCTGGGATTGCTGCCTGGCCTTGAGAGTATAAGATCAATCATTTCTCTCCCTAGAATACGGGAAGTGGTTATTATGATCGCCAGCGATAACATACGAGATGTCTGTCTATTCTTCTGAGAAGGCCTTCTTCGAGAAAAAGGATGTGGAAAAGCAGGATTTTACAAATGAAATCATTGATATCGAGTCCAGTGTCTCAGAGCGTAAAGAGATCGATCTAATCTTCGGAGAGGACCGTAGCAGGCTTGATCAGTCTCTGAAACAACGTCATTTGCAGATGATTGCTTTGGTCTCGACTATCGGTACAGGTATTTTCTTATCTTCAGGAGGTGTTCTTGCTACCGGTGGGCCTCTAGGTTGTTTCTTGGCTTATGCTATTGTGGCAGTTATTGTCGGTTTGAACCAGTGTGCCATGGCGGAAGTTGGTTCCCTGATGCCTGCTACGGCTGCTTCCCTTCGTCACGTTGAACACTTCGTTGACCCTGCTTGGGGATTTTCGTACGGTTGGATGGATGTTTGGAGTGGCATTCTTCCTGGTGAGATCAGTGCTGCTGCTGTTATTGTGTCATACTGGAGTGACCTCAGTGAGGCCATCTGGATCTCCATATTTATCGTTGTAATTGCTTCTATCAACTTCCTCAACATCAGATACTTTGGCGAGATCGAGTTTGGGTTTGCTATGATCAAGATTATCCTTCTTATTGGTCTTATCATTACTTCAATTGTTATCACCTCGGGTGGCGGCCCAGACCACAAGTCTATTGGTTTCAGATACTGGAGAAATCCAGGTCCGTTTGTGGAATACTTAGGAACAGGAAACACTGCCAAATTTGCGGGCTTCTGGAAGTCACTAAGTGGAGTCGTCTACTCATTTGGTGGTGTTCAGTCTATTCCAAATTTAGCTGCTGAGGTCGAATATCCAAGAAAGACAATCTTTACTGCTTGTAAGAGAATCTTCTTCAGAGTGTCTTTCCTCATGATCACTGCTGGATTCTGTCTCGGCCTCATTGTACCTTCTAACAACGAATTGATTGCAAACTCCACAGGAAATGCTCGTTCTTCTCCATTCGTTGTTGCAATGGAGGTGGCAGGTATCAAGGTTCTTCCACACATTGTCAACGCTGCAGTTCTCACATCAGCATTCTCTGCTGCAAACCAGGGTGTCATGAATACAGCTCGTGTGCTCTTCTCCCTGGCGGTCAAAAAACAGGCACCGCAGATCTTCCTCAAAACGAACCGCCATGGTGTACCATGGGTTGGTAACTTGCTTGTTATTGGTTTCATGCCTCTTGCGTACATGAACTGCTCCAGTTCTGCAGCCAATGTTTTCGGTTGGTTCCAGTCTGTCACTTCTTCTAAGCTGCTCTTTACTTGGATTATTATAGCCCTCAACCATATTGCTCTGACTCGCGCAATGAAAGTACAGGGTATCTCAAGATCTAGACTTCCTCATACTGTCAGCTTTGCTCCTCAAGCTGCTTGGATATCTGGAATTGCATCGATTATCCTGTTGCTTACAGGTGGATTTAAAAACTTTGTGCATCACCACTTTCTCTTTTCCTCGTTCTTCTCTGCTTACTTTGTGATCCCATTATCTTTGGGACTTTATTTGTTTTGGAAAATTTTGAGGAAGACGAAGATCTGGAAGCCAGAGGAGGTTCAGCTGGAATATCTCTTTAAAGATGTGGAAGAGAATCCTGAGCCTGCTGACCCACCACTTAGAGGCTGGAGAATCTTCACACTTTTATGGTCTTGAATAATTTTTTTTTTTATTTTTCAGTTCTTTTTAGCCATCTATGATATGCGTTTGTATTTTTCTAGAATTTTGTAGTCTTTCTATAAAGGTTTTTGTGATCTCCAAATTTAGTAATTTTTGCGGGGGAGGAGGGACCTCGGGACAGGGGAAGGATTCCCAGATCATGACACAAAACGGTGGATCCGAGCAGGTCTGTGGCTCCAACCTCCCACAATTTTTGGTGAGATCGTTGACCATCTCCCATGACCGCATCATCTCACTGATGCCTTCAAGTTAAAGGCCAAAACACTACTGTGACTCGAGCGTCTTGAGTCTCCATTCCGGTGTGATTTTCTCCTTTGAGGCTTGAGGCTGTCTTTACTCCCGCCGCACCCGCTTCCCTCGATACACGCAATAACCACACAATATGCATCAACAACACCAGCAGCATCACCATCACATATTCCTGCTGAGTCCCATGTCTAACCCACACCATAGTCGGCTCTTGACGCCTGACCATATGCCAGAAATGTTTCCGTACGCAATGCAACGAGATTCGTCAATCAGACTGATAACAAGACCACCGCATAATGTGATACCCAACGAGCATGGAGTTGCATATGCCATGCAATCGACACGTTTGCAACCACCAAGTCACGAGATACGACACATTTACTCTCTGCAAAACCCTCTTGGGTCTATCTTCACAGGAACGAGGTTGGTGACGCCATTGGCCGCATTTCCTTCATCTTTCGAACCACGAACAGCGCCTAACATGTCGCACAAGGAGAAAGTGAACAACTGGATCTCTGATGTGCCGTTGTATCCCATCTCTCCTGATGAGGGATACGCACTCTCGTTAGGCATACGCACGCATCAACAACACGGAGAAACTGTATGGTACAACGATTGCTATCCCGGTGTGGTGTCCACTTCAAGTAGCGCTTCTCTGCATGAAGACCAGCTGCATTTTGACATTTTGAACCTTGGTTCTCACAATTATTGGGGACTGACAGGGTTACAGGAGAGTGATGTGTCAAGAAGTCATTGTGGAAGAAGATTTGGGCTCTTTGTGGATCATGAGGATGTGTTGGAGTATCAGGCGCACAAGATCACACGGTTTGTGACACGCTTATATAATATGGACCCAAGTGAACCAGTGAGAAGAGGAGCTGGATACGAGTCGCCTCTGTCAATGGATGAAAAAGATGATGATGACGACGCGGATCTCGATCGAGAACTCGGGCTCGAGATTGGGTACAATGCGAAGCGGCACCTCAATTCGAATTCAAATGTTAATCTGGACGCCACAATCGGCAGCTTTGACGGGTTGATTTCACGTAACTTGAGGAAGCTGGCCACCACGACGAAACTGAAGCCAGCAAGGGCTAAGAAGCTTGATGATCACGAACCAGCTCGCCATGGTAGTCGCCAGCAGAATGAGACCCCAGGTCTTGAGCCTGTGGCGACCCGCACAGTCACTGGAAGACGCGTCCCACGCATCAGTCGTGAAAAGAACTCTTCACGGACTACCCAATGAGCACTCCTCTCCTAAAATGAAGATATGGAATCGAAATTATGCTCTTCTGTAGAGAATGAAGCTGGAGTAGGGTGCTCTGGAATGATGTGGTGTTCAGGTGTACTGTTACGTAATGCATTTCGATCCGGCGCGCCCAGATGCTTCTTATTCGCTCATCTGGAAATCAAAACAACGTCTGCATCGGCATAGTGCTCTGGAGCAGAGGCCACACAGTAGAAAGAAGAGCAGAAGAAGGCGGTTAAATGGAGACGATTGACGTGCACTCGCGCTCGTTCGCCGCCAAGTGGATTCAGATCCCGGACGGCGTCACGGTGATGTTCCAACTAAAGCCCCTCAAACGCTCCATCACGTTCGGCATCTACCGTTCAGACCAGCCGATATCAACAACGAACAATTCCCCTTATGCAGCTTTGGAAAGCCATGTCAATGGAAGCAATAGTAACAGCTCGTCGTCTACCTCATTGCATCGCCGCCGCTCCAACCCAACGCTCTCGTTGGATGAGCGTTTGCGCAATTCATCACTCGTCAAGGTGCGTTCCTACGGGATGCTCAGTGGCAATGAGGTGTTCCAAGGTGAGCTCAAAGTGGAAAAAGGGGGTATATTTGCTTTCATCTTTGACAACACATTCTCCAAAAGCTATTCTAAGAAAATTCTCTTCAATAAGTTCTTTGTTGAAGAGATCACAGTTGCTGGGTCATCCACCTCCTCTGCATCCACCAGAAAGATGTCGGTTTCTTCCTCTTCGCTGAACCTTACGAACCAATTGCACCCAAACAATGGTCAGTATCTCCAAGGTTACTTGCTTAAGCGTAAACGTAAGAAATTACAGGGATTTACAAAGCGTTATTTTGTACTGAATTTCAAATATCACACCCTCTCTTACTATATGAATGATAAAGCCCTCAAACTCAGGGGTGAGGTTCAGATCAACTTGTCGACAGTCACCGCTTTGAATGAAGAGAATACCATAGTCATTGACTCTGGTATGGAGATTTGGACCCTCAAGACACTCAATAAGGAAGACTGGGATAATTGGACAAACGCTCTTAACTTCATTAAATCGTCGACAACATCAACACAGCGAGGACTCCCTCAACCATCAAACAATACGGGTATCGACAGTCCTGGTATCGAAAGTACGGTATCGACTCCTTTACAACAGCCCCATTCAGGGCTGATTCAAAAAACGGGGGTAATCGAAGAGATACCAGCGTTTGAAGCTGTAAGAGAAGGAGAAATTGACACAATTCATGCTCTCTCGGAAATTGACAATAAGATTGACAAACTGGCAGCCAAATTAGCAACCCTTGATCCCAACCTCGGGCATGCTGAGTTAGCAGACGCCAAGGATGATGTTGAGTCCCTTTCCTCATATGTCAAGTCCCTTTTGTCTCAAAGCACACCGAAGGAGCTGATTCTGTCCCCACAAGCATCAGTCTTTAGTGAAGATTATTTTGATGCTCATGATGACTTGGGCTTCGTCACCGAAGAAGGTGAAGAATCCTTGGATGACCATGTTTTAGTTCTTCCTGGAAAGAAGCTCTATGAGAATTACTCCGTTGATGACTTATCAGATCAGGATGATATCTCTATCACTTTGGAACCAACCACAAAGCCAGTCACTGAGATTTCAACAGATCTTTACCCTCTTCCATTAGAGCCAGTCAAGAGAAGAAACACGGTTAAAGGCTCAACTTCAACTCCGCCAAGTCTATTCTCCTTCTTGAGAAAAAACGTTGGCAAAGACCTGTCAACCATTTCTATGCCTGTGACCTCTAATGAGCCTCTGACAATTTTGCAGAAGATGGCAGAAATGTTTGAGCATTCGTATCTCTTGACACAGGCTGCTCACGAACCCGTCAATGATATCAAACTATTAAAGATTTCCATGTTTGCTATTGCAAACCTGGGTTCGTTGAGATCAAAGGAGAGAAATTTGAGAAAGCCCTTCAATCCGATCCTCGGTGAAACATATGAGCTGGTCGACGAAAAGTTGGGGATCAGGCTCATTAGTGAAAAGATATATCACAAACCGCAGATTTTTGCCTTCCACTGTGAATCAAAAGAGTGGGAGGTGTCATTCACCTTGAACCCTGAGCAGAAGTTTTGGGGTAAGTCTGTTGAGCTGATCAATAAGGGCGTTGCTACTCTTACATTTAAAGGAACTGGCGAGATTTACAAGTGGCAACAACCGTCAACGCTGCTGAAGAACATCATTGCTGGCGACCGGTATACCGAACCAACTAACAGTGTTACCGTGACTGGATCAAGTGGATTGAAGTCTCATGTAGAGTTCAAAAAGCCACAGGGCGGACTTTTCTCAACTCCTCGTTCAGAAGATCTTGTCATGACTGTTGTTGATAAAAGCGGAAAAAAATCTAACTTCTTTGCAGATGGTAATTGGACCACTGACGTCTTCTTGAAAAATTCAAAGGATTCTGGATTTAAACAAAAAATCTACTCTGCTCCTGAACTTGTGAAGGATGACACATCTAAGTGGGGCTTCAGTGTATTCGCTTCGAACCTGAACGAAATAACATCGGTGGAGAAGGGCAAGATTCCCTTCACAGATTCAAGATTGAGGCCAGATGTGAGAGCTTATGAGAACGGAGATGTCAAGAACGCAGAGAATTTGAAGTTGGAGATTGAACAGAGACAGAGAGACAGAAGAAAAGACGTTGCAGATGCAGGCATGGTTCATGCTCCATCCTTTTTCAGGAAACTTGGAGAGGATGAAATGTCGTATGAAATAATCAAGGGCCCAAACAGTTATTGGGAGCAACGTAAAAATGGTAAATGGGAAGGTCTTACTGAACTTTGGTGAGAATTTTCCCCCATTTTCTAGAGTTCAAGTTCAATTTTGTACGGTTTATAGAAACAATCTTGTTTGTGCATTCACTTTTAAAATGGGTCTTCGTAGGGGTCTTCCTCGTCATAATCGTCATCCTTCTCGAACTCATAGACAATCGCGCCACCGTGGTCAAAGTTTTGTGCCTCCAGGTATGGAAGTTCAACAGATTCCTTCGCCTGTTGCTGTCTGGCAGAAGTTGTGAGATTAAAGGTTGTGAGACCTTTGAGTAGCTGCCGTGAGTCAATTTGCGGATGCTCATGCTTGATGATAGAGGTGTACTCATGCGTGTATGTGTTGATTTCGAATTGATACGAGAGCGATCTTCCAGATTTACGCCTATTCGTCAAATTGAGCAAGAATGACTGGGTATTGAGGCCCTTTGGGATCTTGAGAACGTTCAACTGCTCTGTGAGTTCATCTTGCTCGCGGGAGTTGGGCACAATCTCGAATATGGATGATGCGATATACGTAAGAATCGTGAGAGAAGCAGGATAATTCGGCAGATCATAATGGTCTGGTTCCGGTACAGAGGCATGGAAAGTAGCGAGGACTGTGACCGTTGGACGGATGATAGATGTGATGAAGTTAGACAGGTGGTTTTCTGGGATGTAGTTGATAGCGTCGATAATAACTAGATTCTTCTTTACATTGTCGTAGTGTGCCTCGAGAAGGTCCGTGAGCTTCTTCAAAGAAATTGAGCTGGCATCTAAGAAACTGTCTGCGTGCTTTGGAGGATGTGCAGTCTCAAAGGAGACGTAGATGATGTTGGTGGAATCTGGAGCGTTGTGGATAAACTCCTGCACCAAGAAATGCGATGACTGCGCCACAGTGTCCTGAATGAGCAGCAGAGGCGACGACTCTTTGAGTGAGAGAAGTCTTGTCAGTAAGACCGCAGAACTTTGTGTAGCAGCGGACATCTTTTTCGAATTCGGGTGTTGGCAATTACTTTCAAGGTTGGCCTCATCAAAGCTTTTTTTTTTCTAATTGTATCACGATCTCCTCTTTCAGCGATGCCTGCGCGAAGCTACCTCCCAATTAGCAACACAACGATTTCATTAACCTATACAGTATGCATGACATTAAGAGCATTCTCGATCTCGATTAGGTCCTTCCAAATCTCTAAGTATGCGTTTTTAGCCACTTTCCCACTAAACTGGTGTCTCTTGTCCACATTCAAGTAAAAAAAACGTCGAATCAATTCGTAGTCAATGATAGGCTTGATACCAGAGTCACTATATTGCAGCCTGTTTGCCTTCGGATTTAATCCACAGTAATGATTGAGCTTGTCTCCCATCTGTTGTTGGAGGATATAAAGCCTTCTATATGAGAACTCATCAATCGGAGTAACATTGAACAAAGATCCATCGATGTTGGCACCAATCACTTGAAAGCTGCGGCCATCTTTAAACTCCTCAAACTTCGGTATCATTCTCATAGTTGTCGTCATTGTATTGATATGGAATGTCGTTCTGTTCAACAATCTCTGACCGCCAAGCGATTTGATATCATCCGGAGCATACTCAATCAGATGTAAAGTACCGTCATCATCTGCAACTAGGAAATTCACTTCCCCTTCTGAAACGAGGAAGTCACACGATGACACGTTCAGGCTGTCAAGGCTCTTTCCCAGAACCAATAATCTATATGGCTCAGCATCAAAACCAAGGAACCAAACGTTTTTTAATGTATCAGCAACAAGGACCAAGTTTTCAAAGGACTTCGCGTCGGACATGAATGTGGAAGTGTCCAAAAACGCCACCGGAACGGTGGAATTATCCTGCTGCAAATCTCTGATAATAATCTTGGGGCCCTGTGAAACCAGAAATCTTCCACTGATCTCGGAAACTGCAGTAATGGCTCCTTTCACAGTCTCCTTCACGATTTCTTTAAGCTTGTAATCAATATTCGGATGTTCTGGGTCTGGAACAATTGAGATCACATCGAAAATTTGGAATTCACCTGTTACAGCCAAATCTTCAAGCCTGTACTTGGCTGTTCCCAGCACTAAAAATTCCTTCTTCTTCCTGGATCTCGAAGAAACTGTTAGTTGAATAGACTTCAGTGAGTTAATCGCAATATCTTCTGGCATCGCAACTTCATCAAGGATCAACCATATAGAAGGTTTAACAAGCATTACACTCGATTTGAAGTTTAGCGCTTTGCGTTTATCTTCTGTTCCAACGATAGGAACACCATCCTCATCCTTTGCATCATATGGTACTTCGGTTAAGGTCGACAGTACCAATAGATTCGAGGTCTCATGATATGCAACATTATTAACAGTTTTTCCAACTGTGAAAGTCTCCACTGATAGGTTTCCAGAATAATCAAAAGTTTCCCCAGTCGGAATAGAACAAACTCTTGCCACTTGAAGTTCGTCAATAGCCATCAGTGCTCCTTCGTATCGGCAGATGGATATAAGACTCGTATGAGTGAATTTGAAAATCTTTGGTTGTGAAAATCTTGTCTTGATAATAACGTATGGTTGTTTACCAGTGACAAACAGATACGAAATCCCCTTAATAGTGAATGGTATCAGCTTACGTTCAATGACGGTAGAACGAGTGTAAATGTTCTCTGGAGCGCCCGTGAAGATGTTTGAATCCAACTTTTGCAATCTTTTCTCTGATAGCACTTTGTACATGATAATCTCTCCGCCAATAGTTAGAATAGTCATAATCTCTTCTTTATGATAAGGATCTCCCATACGCATAACTTCGATCTGCTTGATAAATGGATCTGGAACAAGCCCATCTTTATCTTCGAACTCTTCAATATCCACGACCTCTGGGAATTTGTTGATATCAGTCAAATGATAAATTGTGTCATTATGATTCTTAGTAAAGGCGATAATTTGATTCTTGACAGTCGCAACTAAGAATACCGGATTTGCAACAGAAATGATCTCATCTTCGCTTGTTCTTTTGACACCTGTAGTGAGTAACTGTGAGTGACATACAGTACCGAAAGGCAAGATGAGATCATCAATAGCCTGTGGAATCTTGATCTTGGAGAATTTGCGCCCCTTTGAATCAACTTCAAAGATTTTAATCTGACCTTGTTGAGAAGTAAAGATGATGTAGGGATCAAGGAGCTTGGCACTAACAATTTCAAAGTCTGTGTTCATTTGTTGAACCCTTCTGAACGTGTAGTCAAAGAGATTGACACTATTTGACGTGATCTGGACAATTCTTTTCATAGATTCAAACGCAGAGATGTCGACTGTGATGTTATTGTTTTTGAAATCAAGAGTTTGGAAGGGTTTGAAGTTGTCATGGATTAAAAATATTTCACTCTTGAAGTTGGATAAATCAGTGGTGACTAGATATTTATCAATGAGATTCCATGACTTATTCACGTTTTGAAATTTAAGAGATGAGTGAACTCTTGGTTGAATAGTTGGATGGAAGCATGTCACCTTACCGCTTGTTCCCTCGCCGGATGTTGCAATTATGGACACGTCTTCGTAGTTTGGATTCTCGACACCTTGCACCGTGGCATCAGCGGATAAGCAACCCAATGTGAACGCACTAATTGGACCATTATTGATAAGCCTATCAGTAACGGTGAATTCCATAACCACATCAGCAACGTTTTCTCTTTCGTCATCGTCTCCGTAAAGGTCACGGTCGTCATCATCATCTTCATCAACAGCTTTCGTAGCTTCTTCCTTGACCTCTTCGACTGTGTTGAAGGAGCTCTTTGCCTCGAGCAGAACGGAATCAGCGGTAGAACTTGAAACAAAAAGATAACTTTCAATGAATGACAACGAAGATGGTGCACCACAAGGTAATAAAACGTCAACTGGCTTGATCTCGATATTCTGTTTCTTCCCGTCTTTGATAAATTCTAACACGTACATCTTATTGGTTTTGTCAGTTATAAGAACTTGGGTTCCGCGGACTTCAGTAACACAGTCTTCTAAGAACAGATCTAGTTTTGAGCGGTCCTCCAATTTGAAGTCTGTACAGTCCTGAGCATACTCATTAACAGCAATACCTCTTGAGTTACCAGAGTTATCAATGTGGATAATATTATTACACCCAAACAGTAAAAACCCATTCTGAGTCAGCGGGACAATCTTCCATGTGTCATATGGTAACTTCTCAACGTTGATGATTGGAGTGGAGGATCCGGTTGTCAGATCGAGGTTGACAACTGAAAGGTTGACCGTGTCTTTTGTCTTTGATAGATCTGCGGCCCAAGTCAATTGGTCGTTATAGATAATAGCCAGTGTCGGTTCTCTATAGTTGTGCAGGAAGGCACAATCGATAATATCATGAATTGAAGCATCAAGTTTTGTGGAAGGGATTATGATGGATGGGGAGAATGATTCTGTTGATGCTTCGCCATCCAAGTCCAGATCTTCTTCTGAGTGGAACGGAAGGAACGCAAACATGTCACGATGGAAGCAAAGAGCTGCTCTATATGTCGGGTCAATCCTCAATCGCGATTCCTCGATATCATTGATGTGTTTCTTTTTGAATTCCACCTCATAGTAATGGAGAGAGGAGGTCAGGATGGAGTTCTTCTCATCATCAAACCTTATGATGCTGAGCTTGGCAAATTTCGTGAGTACCACCAGCTGGTCATATTTCAAATCCCCTGTACGCACTTTGGCAATGCTGAGGACTTGTCCCTGGAGCTTGAACTCGTGCTGGAGAACGAGTTTCCCGTTGCAGACCCGGAAGATCTGGAGAAGCGTGTTCTTCACAATAACGAGGTCTTGCACCTTGATCGAGGTGAAATTGGCCGCCAATGAGTGTGACACCGCAGTGGGGTCAATAAACTGATCATAAACTTCCATTTCCAGCGTGCTAGCCCCTTGTTGTCGTGGCTCGATTCTTGCTCTTGTAATGTTGACGATGAACTCGAAACGTTTTTTTATCTTCGTGTGTCTCCGCGCTAGTTAGAGAAGCGAGGTTTATGGCAGAGCTTACAAAAGAATCTGATTGTATTTAAGTACAGTGAGGCGGTACAGAATTAGTAAGTATATAACGAGTGAAACTAGCAACACCAGTTTTACATGGACAGATCATCGACCACAAAGGACTCCAAACGTGCTCCGTGGTACTAGAGGGCGGCTACCCTTGAAGAAACACTGCGCTAAAGAACACCGCAAAGGAAGAGCCCTCAGCATAAACCAATTACAGCACCTACTAGAAAATAAAAGTGGCACTCTGAAACGCCATTCAGCCACCGGAGCAACACTACTGAAATCTACACCAAAATTCTAGCTTAGGAGGGAGTTACATTCAATGAAAGTAAAGCACATAACCACAGCAATCACCATGGAACGTGAGTACCATCGTACAACAAAAAGTTACCGCTGTCCTCGGCGGTCAATTTGCCCATCATCTCAATCTGCAACGCAGCACTCTGATCTGGAGTAATGGACAAACTCTTGTAAGCCGAGGTGTCAGCGCCCTTCTCACCCATAAGTTTCAAAACCCCCTTACCAGTCTCAGTAGAGACAACACCAGGGTGGACAGCAACAGAAATGAACCCTTCGTCACGAAGCTCATGGGAAAGGACCATGGAAGAATAGTTCAAAGCGGCCTTCGTCTGACTGTAGGCAGAAGTTGGACCACCGCCGTACTGCGACAGCGAACCGGCAAGAGACGAAACGTAGTAGAGAAGCTTGGTGTCCTTCTTTTTCATATAAGGGTAAAGAATTTGGGTAATCAAAATAGGCCCAACAACATTAACAGTATAGTGATAGACCCAAACAGATTTTGGAATGTTGAGAGTGTAGTCAAGAGCCTCAGCATAGCCGATACCAGCATTAGAGATGAAGACATCAATTCCATCAGCTGCGATTTTCTTCAGTTTACCATCAAGAGCAGCGATGGAGGCATCTTCGGAGACATCAAGCTCCAAAACATGAACGTTCGCCAACTTGTTCAACTCAGTGGCCTTAGCAACATCACGGGCTGTCGCAATGACAGTGTTTGAAGTGTTAGCGGCAAGAGCTTTGGCAAGAGCAAAGCCAATTCCCCTATTTGCACCTGTGATAAAGTAGACCTTTCCCGACATGTTTTTGTTGTTTTCCTTGTTTTCCTTGAATTCCTTGAATTCCTTGAATTCCTTGTTTTCTTTGTATTCTTTATATTCTTAGTTCAGAGAGAATAAAGAGGATATATCACGGCTTTATATTGTCTCTCAACAATGTTTATATTTGTCATACAGATACGAGCAGCCTTTGAGTTTTCCTTGGATGATCGGCATAAGGTAAAGGTAGACTATCAATTCTGGATGATAGGCATAAGGTAAACGTAGACTATCACTTCCAAATGACAGGCATAAGGTAAACGTAGACTATCACTTCTCGAAGACAGGAATAAGGTAAACGCAGACTATCACTTCTCGATGACAGGAATAAGGTAAACGTAGACTATCACTTCTGATGATTGTTGTAAGACAACTGCATCAGCAGGAACAGTCTTTGTACCGCTGGCAATGATTTTAATAGTACACAATCAAATACAAGTTGTAAGGTCGCCTATCATAAGTTATATTTTCAGGGAAGAAAATTATTTGTCAATTTGATACTCAATGAACATGATTAGCACTGAGAAGCCCATCTCACGGAGATTCCGAATGAATCGCCTCAGAAGTTGATTTGAATCGATTTTTGCAAGCTCATGGGCAAAGTACATGAATGTAAAAAACCTTCGACTAGACGAACTCATGTTGGATTTCAGTCTCATCACAACAGAGGAAGGCTTCTGAGCCTCCTTCACCGGATGCAAAAGGAGGAGATAATTTGGGAAAAAAAAGGGTGTTTGAGAAACCCATCTACAGAGCCTATTCAAGGAGCCACCATTTGAAAGAATGTATCCTCCTTTAAATGTCCAGTTTACTGTTCAAGAAGTATCATCAGTTTAGCTATCTTCTGAGGGAAAGTATGGGCTTACCGAAACACTACTCCAAGTTGCGCTTTACCTTCGTTATCTTAAAGGTTCCCAGGAGTGGTAAAATCAAGGCGTTGTCATTAAAGAGGATGTAGACGCCGATCTTAAAGTGCGCCATTGTCTTGACACAGCATTGTACTTAAGAGGCAAGGACATGAGAGCATAAGAGAGAGGAAGAAATATATCATTGGCAAATAGCGTTAATGAGAAAAGAAAACGGTGGTAATCGAGGGATGATGTGTTCCGTGGGTAGCACAAGGGTGTCGGAGGGAAGCTGAGGAATGGGGTTGTTAAAGTTGGAATTGTTACTGTTCTGCACGAACGTGTAGCTCATCTTCGGCGATACTGTGTGCACTATTTCGAGAGGTGATGCGGGCTCGGGGATGGGCTGCATATGCTGGTTTGTTTGGCGCTGGTTGCTCTTCTTCTTGGCTCGTTCGTAAGCCTTCTCATGGACTCTGGAGGCGCATCTCTTTCTGCGCTTGATCGTGTTGAATCGGATAACACTGCGGTCCACCTCAATGAGCACGTCACCTCCCTCCTGCTTCACAGGTCTGTGTGCCCCATTCTTCCTCAGGTACAACCCACACGCATTACACAAACTGTTCCCGAAGGTATCTTTGCGCCAGAGAGAGGTGTTGATACATTTGCAGTTAGCGCAGCTGATGATCTGCACGTCGCTGAGCTCTCCGTCACTCAACTGGACAACGCCACGCTCGTTTGCTTCACTGGCTTCACTGGCTAGACAATTCAGCAGTTGTTCGTACTTGCTCATCTGGGACTTCTTGGTAATTAGCAGCCGCGGGCGATGGCCTCCCTTGGCCTTATAATAAAGGCCGCAGGCGTTGCACAACGTGGTGGAACGTCCGGTCTGGCTGTCGATGCATCTACGCCACATGGGCGTGTCCTCGGTCTGGCAATTCGAGCACTTGGACATATCTCTTTGCATCTAGATGTGATGGGGACAGGCTAAAGGAGAGTATCTAATCAGGGATGCTACGGGTTGTTATATGCCCATATGTAGCCTTCAGCCACAATGCTTCCATGCGCACTTTCTACATGAGAATTACCCTAAAGTCAACCTAGAACAACCGAGATTACTGCGAATCAAAGGAGGAAAGTGCTATTATGCATTACCGACGTCACCAATGCAGCTGTCAAAAACGGTTGTCTGGAAAGCTGAGTTCATTTTGTGGCGTTTTTTGGGTGAGGACTATATAGCGATCCATATTTCATGTACGGCTCACGTGCAAATTCCATGTTGAGGTGTGACTTGACTGTTCATCGGCTTTCAAGCCGCACGACGCCTCCTGTCCCCCGCACCCTGTTCGAGAGGAAACGTATGACTTTTCCAAAGGAGCCAGTGGTTAAATGGAACCCTGTTACATCTTGGCAGCAGAAATGTTGCACTGTGTACGGCCGATAGATGCCTTCTGGCTTTTTTCCTCTTTGTGCATTATTCGTGCTCATGATGAAAGGAAGCAAGAGATCCAGGTTGCTTCTCCACTAAAACGCCATGAAAAGCCCCTTCTAACTCTCCGGGCCTATGGCTTTTAATAGCCAGTAATGGCTTCGATAACTTGAATATTCACCTGCTATAACCATGGCACTCGAAAGCCGAGATAGTTTGAGGTCCCGTGGACTGCTTTTGTGTCCCCTTCTTAGGCAAAATAAACATCCCCCACACTCAGGTACGGCAACATTTTCGGATGCAAATCTCTCACCATAATGGCTAGGTGTATATTTCCGGCTGCTCCACGATAAATTCCGATTCTACCACATTGGAGATTAGCCCGTCACCTTCCCCATGCATAGTTTCTGCACCGGGGATTTCAGGCCTCTGTAAGGGTTGATTGCGAAGAACTGCAAAAGGAAGCACCCTTGAGCATGCAGCAATGCTGAGTTTCAACAGCTGCTGGGCAAATGCGTCTATCGATAATCACTGAGCACAGCTCACGTGAGAGATAGAGTCACGATAATCCCCTCCAGATGTTGCCAGTCTTCAAGCAGATCAAGGATACGAAAAGGAGGTAAAGCCCGTTTCATCTACGATAGAGGTAACATAAAGCCGAACGAATGGGATGATTTCACGTGATGAGACATAAACGCAGAACACCAACAGACAAAATAGCATATATATTAGAATGCTGTCTTCCTTACTAGAAGGAAACGAATTTCACCGGCCTTGCGAAAAGAAATCTCGGGGATGGCTAAGAAAGACAAGCATGGCTAGTCTTTGAAATATTGCCGTTAGACCCCATTTTCTAGGCTCTCGCTGGAGACTTCTGGGACTAACGACATTAATTAGCAAAAACATCGACAACAAACAACGTTGGCATCTCTAGATAGTGACCCCACGCACACACCAAATCGGCTTTAAAATGCCTCCTAAACGCCCATCCCACAAGAAGACAGTCTCGTTCTCAGACTCGCATTCTGAGCCTTCCTCAGATAAGGGTTCGTACACGGTTATGTTCTCTTTGAAACTTGTGCCTGTGCACTTGGTACTCATTCTTTATTCTCTTTTCACCCAGGATGATCTTTCACCTTCAAAAGTTCCAGATTTACTGCTATTCCATCTATATCTACTCTCTGGAACGCAGATATACTATACCGTGATCTTCAATTCTTCTGTGTTGGAAACACGTAAGGGCAAAGATCGTATAATCAGATTCCAACTTGCGAAAGAGTATCACTTGCTCTTTATTGCATTGATCATTTCAGCATTGGCTGTGTTGCCTATCTACGCATTACTCGTGGCTTTTGGAGCCCCATTCACAACTTATATCCGCGAGAACATCCTTCTCGCCGCACATGTATCAGTGCTTTGTTATCCAACAGTTGTTGCATGCCTTAAGTTCCAAAGCGCCAAGTATTCTTTTTACAAGTACTTTGCCTCCGTTGCGGTTGGGTGTTGGTTGGGTGCCATTGCTATTCCATTAGATTGGGATAGGCCATGGCAAAATTGGCCATTGCCAATTTTGGGAGGTGCCTACGGTGGTGCTGCTGTTGGCTACGCCTTGTGCGGATATGTTGCATAAAAAAGCTGAAAGCTAATCTATTTCAATGATTTGTATGTCTCTATAAGCTCTTTTTGTGTGAATGTTTTAGATGGCGATGAAAAATCGTTTTGAATGATGATTGTAGCTGGGCCTTGAATCTCATAGAAAAGGCTGTTCTTACGGAATGTTGTATTGAACTTTGTTGAGATCCAGTCCTTCAGTGTTTCCAATGCAGTGGTTTCTTTCACAGGGATAAGTTCTGCTCCCTTCAGTTTTTCCCCCCCTTCCTTTCCTTCTGGCTCCTCCTTCTTTGGCTGCAGACTGTTCTTGGCTTGTTCGTAATACGCCTTCACTGTGTTCCATGCTCCGAAAGTAGGCAATTCTAAAGATTTGAGTTTCTGGAACCCCGAAGCAGTACCTGTGTAAGCAACAAGCGACCCTGGATTCACCGAAATGGATTCACCATTCTCCAATTGAATGGTGAAGACTTGTGACTGACCGGTCAGAAGCAAATTCCCCTGATCATGTGCGACCACTTTGACACTTGACGAAACACCGGACACTTTACCCAGCTCAAGTTGACCGTACCAGCCGATGATATCATCAGTATTCAGCACTGTCCATTCATCTCCGCTACTCAATTCCAAGTTGACTAAGCCCTTTGCGTTTGAGAGAAGAAGTGAGAGAGGCTTTGTAGATGAGATCTCGTTGTAAAGGAGCGGCTTTTGCCACAAGCTCAAAACACTGAGCTTCTGTGTCATAGAGGAAAGATCTCCATTAGCAGCTACCAACGATCTCGTGCGCGCGTTGAGCACACTTGAAGCTGGCAAAGAGATGTGGAGGAGAGTTGGGGGTGTACCCATGGGCTCAAACTTTGCGTGCTCAACAAACAGACCTGCACCAGTCGAAGTCGGCAAATTATGGAGATTTTCCAGGGAATGGGCAGGGTTAGTTATCTTTGAGACCTGAGCAAGACGACTTGATGTTCTGAGCATCCTTCCGTGTAATTTTTGTGTTTGTGCCCTTTGCTGTTGTTGAGCTGCGTGAGGTTTGATTTGGTTGTTTTTGTTCTGTGTTTTTTTTTTTGAAAGTCCGAATCGGTTTCTCCTTTGTCACCTCCATTTTCAAATGAATCATAAGTGATGCAGAGATGAAACCTGAAGAGATGGAAAAGAATCTTGCCGAGTACAAACAGCTTCTGAGTTTTTTAACGTCGTCGGAAACCCAAATTTTGGCCCCCATTGATGGTGAAGGACGCGAGTTTTGGGTTCACGCCATTGCAGACCCATCCCAAGATATTGAGCTCGAGATTGATGGCAATACAAGGACCTACACACAAAAACAGGCAATCACGGCGCTCAAAATCAAGATCAAGCAACTAGAAGACGAGTTGAAATAGTTCTTATTACGACGGACAGCAATGCATTGTTTTGTATGTATAAGTGGTTGTGTCTGTTATTATGTACTCACTTCTCTAGCAAAAGATCACGCTTCTCCTGCTTCTCCAACTCACCCTGCAGCTCCAACTCTTCAAGTGTCTCATCCATCTCCTCAAGTCTCTCCTTCTCTCTAATCAAAGATGCCTCCTCGTTCTCACCTTCCTCGGCCTTCGCCAGGAGGGCATTAAGAGCACTGTTAGGTGCAGCTCTCAAGGTTTCAAAGGCGCCAGTCTCCACAACACCACCCTCTTTACTCAAAACAATGACCCTTGTACTGTGCTTAATTGTACTCACACGATGGGCGATAGAAATTGTAGTCTTTCCATCTTTGCATCTCTCGTTGAGGGTTTCTGCAATGGTCTTTTCTGATTTAGAATCCAGTGCGCTTGTACTCTCGTCAAGAATTAATATTTGTGGGCTAAGCAATAGCGATCTGGCTAATGCAATTCTTTGCCTCTGACCACCGGAAAGCTGAGCTCCACGTGGCCCGACGATGGTATTCACACCATCTGGGAACTCACTGATGAAGTTCGTGACATTGGCGCGTGCAAGTGCGGCCTCCAATTCTTCAGGTTTATAATTACCAATTCCGTATGTTATATTATCGAGGATTGTACCGCTGAATAATGAGGGTTCCTGCTGCACCACACCAATCATCTTACGGAATCGACGTAAGTTAAACTCCTTGATGTCTGTTCCATTGAGACAAATCTGACCTGAACTCACATCGTAGAAACGAAGGAATAAAGACGTGATTGTTGACTTTCCTGAGCCACTTGGCCCAACAATACAAACATGTTCACCTGGGCTAATTGTAAACGACAAATCTTGGAAGATCTTGATATTTGGTCTTGTGGGATATTGGAATCCCACGTGTCTGAAATCAATATGAGCCTTCATGTCTTCAATCGTTGGTCTTAAACCAACAGTGGACGGAATAGCAGGCTTCCTATCGTTCAACTCAAAGATTCTAGCAGCTGCACCAGCACCTTTCATTAGCTCGGAGTAGAAATTTGACAATCCAAACATTGATGAGCCAGTGTAGACGGCATACATCATGAAAGAACTAAGCTCACCAACCGTCAAGCTTCCGTTATGGATCATAGAAGATCCAATTCCTAATAATGCAACGAGACCCATGTTAGCAAGAAATCCTGTTGTACCAAAAAATATACCTGAAGTAGTTGCCTCTTTGAATCCAATTTTGAAAACTTCTCTCACATTGTTGGCATACTTTGCCACCTCCAGACGTTCTCCACCATAAGCTTGTATTGTTCTTGTGGCATTCAACTGCTCTTCTGCAACCTTAGTTAAATCGCCAACGGATTTCTGTAAATCACGGGACAAGTTTCTAATTCTTTTACCATAAGTGAAAGCCATGATACCAAGAGGAGGGGCCAGTAGCAGCATCATTGATGTCAACTTCCATGACACGAGCATCATCATGGTAATTCCAACGCTGCCACTGAGAATGGCCCTCATTCCATCGCTGATGTTCTGAGTAACAGATTTTGTGACTATGGATGCATCTGAAGAAAGCCGGGAGATGAGATCACCTACACGGTTGTTGTCTAAGAAGGCGGCATCTTGTTCCAAACTGGCCTTGAGTGTTCTTGTTCTGAGTCTGGCAACGAGTTTCTCTCCGACTGCCTTCAAGATAATTACTCTACCAGTGTTTGCAAGTGCTCCAAGGATGAACATCGCCGCTGTAGCCGTGAGGAATTCGTTCATTGTGAGCTCAAACCCTCCGAAGACAATCGTTTGAAGCTGCTCGTTTCCTGAATCAAGAAACTTACCGATAATTAGCGGGATGGACATTGACACCACCGAAGACATCGCAAGGAGTCCCAATGCAATGATCATAGGTCTTGTCTCTGGTCTGGCAAGTTCGAAAAGTCGGAGAATGTCTTTGAATCCAGACGCCTTGGAGTCATGTGGAGATAGTGTGCTGGTCTTGTCCTTAATTCCTTTCGTGCCTTCATTTTCTGCAGGAGCAGTTGAAGACCCCGGGGTGTTCTCGATGGACTCTTTTGCAGTCTTCCGTACTAGTGACGAGTGAATCAGCCTTTGTGGGAAAAACCATACACAGTGTGGCTGTGGATGGGCCCTAGAGAGAACAAGAGACGCCTTTGATGGATATCTCCGCAACAACGGCTCCACATTCCGCGTTGACAGAAGTGATAGGGTTCGTCTCGGCGACCGAAGAAGCATCCCGGAGTACACTGGACTCATGATGGGCTTCCACGACATGGTATTTCTCGGACGTTACCGTACCGTTTTTGAGAGCAAACCAAAGACATTAACACACCTTTCTGCTCGCTCTTAGACGTCGGATTTCGCGACCTTTATGGAGCGTCGTCTTCTTCGTTTCTGGCATACTCCGGGGTCTACCACGTGAAAAGGCTCGGGACCTTTGAGTGGGCTTCTAGTAAATTAATGCTCTAGAACTGGAGTTTTAAGGCCTTTTTCGATAATTTAGCGGGGGCTGGGTACTGCCAAGTCAAACTCAAAACGTAGCGGATCTACAAGCGAAAAGACAAATCTAGTCGTGACAAATATTTCATATATGAGAATAGTATACAGCACTAGCTGATGTGAGCAGCGTCCATGAGTGTGTTGAGGTTGGAATAGGACTCGGTTCTAAGCGCCGATGCCCTCGAGGTTCTTCTTGAATGTTGATGAGGAGAATTGAAGCTTGGCGATCTAATCTTTGGTGTGAAAACACTCTTTATTGCACTTGACTTGTTCTGAATCTGCTCCAGCGCGTCGTCTGATAGTCCTGAAGGTAGATCACTAAGACTAAGTGCGTATTTGGGACTTGCGTCGATGGTTGACGAGGATATGGACATTCTTCTTGAGAAGGGGTGTTCAAACCCAGAAGCCTTTTGCATGGACTCTCTTAAGTCGCCATATCCTCCATAGGACGAATCTGTGTTGTAAAGTGTCTTAAGTTGTGTGTCAAAAAGCTGTGAGTATGCCGTGGTATCAGTGGATAGCAGCGACCAGTTGTCGGTTACAAGTGCTAAAGCCATCTTCGAAGTCAAAATTTTCACTTTTGGTAATGCAGGTAAACCAAACAACAATGACTGCTCGTTTCTCTTGTCTGGAATCAATTTTTTTGGTCTGCCATACAGTTTGAATGCATCATAGAGTGGCATTAAAACTCTAATCATTGTTTCATATGACCTAACACCTCCATGTTGCTGTGGAAGAATGTACAATGAAGTTCTGTGAACATGGAACCCCTTCGTAGATTTGGAAGATGAATTGGAGATCAGAGAGGATACTGAGGAGACAGATGTGTGTCTGTTATGTGCCTGAGGAGAACTTGGACGTGATCCTCGAATTGGAGACGAGAGAGGAGATGATTCGCTTCCCAAGTTGTAGAGTGTAACGTCACCTTGAACTCTGATCAGCGCTGAACTGTCAATCAATTCAATAACAGAGGGATAAACGGCGTGACAGTGGTCCACGCTAGAGAGGGAGCAGATTAGGTTCTTCTTTACAGTTCTTTGAGACGAGTAAAAGTTGACCGTTCCCCGGTTCTTTGAACTTCCGGGAGTTATGGTCATGTAACATCTTAACCATTGGGCGTTCTTAGAGAACTTGATGTTGACCCACTCCTCTTTTGTGTACTTCAGTTCGCCCATAACAACATGGACATCACTGAGCTGTGTGGCTTTAGCAGAAAGTAGTGAGGCTGTGTAGCACTGTGAGAGGCTTGTATATTCGTAGATGGCCAAGTAGATGGCAGCAAGCCAGTGTTGAAGCTCCGCGAAGTCCGCAAACTTGAGATGATGGGCAGCTCTGTGCGATGTCGATAAAACAAGAGATGTATGTTGCTCCTGGACATGGATAGTCGCCTCCAGTAAGTCAAGGGTGATGGATTTTCCGGTTTCTGGAGAGAGAAGGAGAGAAGAACCCCTTAATAAGGCCTCTGCTGGCTGGAAAAAGAGGTCGTCATCGTGCTCATTGGAGCCGTTCAGCTCCACATTCAGCAGAACGAATCCCTCGGCATAAATTCGAGCAGCCTGACAGGTCAACAATGTAACGATCGGTGTAAGCTCCTGTGGGAAGTCGGGTCTCCGTCCGAGCAGTGTGTATTGCTCATAGACAGTGCCTGCGTTTGTCTTGGTGGAATGTTGATGCAGCGAGGACGAGGAAGAAGTCGTCGAGGACACCGCAGATGTCTCGGCGCTCATCAGCGGCGACTCATTATGAGGAGAGCTCTCTGTGGAGCTATCAGCCACGGGGGCTTCTCTGAAACCCGCCGAAGGCTTCTTCTTCAGTCTGAAGATGCTCTTCATCGTTATCTCGTGTGACGTCAGGGGGGTAGATAACGGTGTCCACAGCAGTAGATGGCTTGGTACAACTCGGGGGTGGCGGAAAAGAAGCAAATCAAAAAATTGGAGCGATGGGACTCGTATAAAGACTGTTTAGCGAGTGGACTAGGCGAGCCTCCCGAGAAGTGCCGCTTTTGAAGGTCTAATGTGGCTCGGAGGTGGCTCGGAGGTGGCAGCGACAGAGAGAGTTGATCGACGAAACTTTTCGCCCCGGTTTGAGCGGATTTTGTAGGTGTTTAACTACGCACGCCGCATTCCGTATTACCTTATATTTAGCGTTTGTCTCATCACGCTGAATCATCATCGCCCAGGCGTTTAGGCTGTGACGGGATCCGGAAACAGCGCTTCAAGTCCTCGCCTATGGCCTCGTTGCCCAGCAGTTTGTCGACACTGGCGAGGTCGAACCTCGTCAAGCCGTGGACCTGAAACTTGTACAGGGAGGTGAACAGCTTGTTGTCATAATTGCCTCGAGCACGCACGACAACAGACTTGACAAGAAGACGTTTGAGCTCGTCAGGGACAGGGCAGGACTGTTCCTCGTCGCCTTTGATATCGTATTCGCATTCCATCGCCTTGTAGTACTTGTGGCTGTCTCGCAACAGCGTGTCGTCGCCGCTGTATTTCCAATTGTGGCTCAATAGCTTGGCAGCATTCTTGTCGTCTGTTTTGACAAACACTTCAAAAGCTCTCGGGCACGATGTGAGCAAGGCGGCGTTTAACGCTCTCGGATGCACGTAGATGAACTCGTTGATGTAAATTGGTTCTATGAAGAAGATTCCCAGCGTGGCGTTTACATCTTTAGACTTCCAATACCCGTCATTCTGAGTGAGCACAATGAGCGGCGACGTTGGCGACACGAGCTCTTCATTTGTAGACTCCTTGGCGCTGGATCTTGATGCGAGCCAACTCAGCCAACCCCTTTTCGTTCTTGGTGAGAATGGTGGTGAAGTCAAATAGTTGATGATTCTTGCTCCGTTGGATGTCAGGGCATAGTTGATCTTGGTTCGTTTTGAGTGATCCTTGTTTGAAATCAGTCTTTGCGCCACTTTTTCATTAGTAACTTGCTGTGATTGTATCAAAGAGCCGATTTCTTGAATCAGCTTCTGTTTCTTTTCTTGGAACTGTAACCTAATCAGACTTAGAATCTCATCTTTCTTCATAAATCCAATCTTTCCGTTGACAATCTCCTCGATGTAATCTTGGATAAACTTTTCAGAGTTGAGATGGAACTCCCTTTGGACTTCTGAGCTCTTCAATACTGATGTGACATATTCTTGAAGGTATTGCTCAAACTCTGGCAAGAGCTGGACATTATTATTTGAGTCAAGCACCACCGGTATCTTGTCAACGTTTCCCATATTAACGCCGTCAAGTTCCACGGACTCTATTCTTTGTAGTAACTCCTTCTGCTCCTTCCTTAAAGCTGCCAGCTCGTCATCAACATGTGAGAACTTGCTCGCGGCTTCCTCCACCTTCGAGTTTACATAGCTTCGCAACTCGTGGAATTTGCCCTTGTTCGTGGTGTTAATTTCATTAATCTGCTGTTGCAGGTTTTGTAATGACCTGGAAATATCTGCAAATGACTTCACGTTGGGTATAATCTGGCTCGAATAAGACTGGCTCCCAACAAACTGTGCCATCGCTGCACAAGCACACAGCACTCCGATCGATATGAGAATAATCGGCTTGGCGTTCTTCTTCACTCGGTGGAGCTGTCTAAAGATGAATATAAGTGCAAGCTCCCATACCGTGTCTGTCTCCTCAGGCGGCGTACCAACTGCCCCCTCATCCAGCTCCTCAAAGAAATCGTTGCGCTCCATCTCCTCCACATAGTCTCCGTCTTCATCCTCGAAGTATGGCTCATCGAACAACGTCTCCTTGATGCTGTTGCTGTAGCTGTTGCTAAGCTCTGTGTCACCCTCGGAGCCATTAGAAAACTCATCATCAAGCAACGCGTCCTCCACCTCTCGATCAAACACGGCCGCGCTCACCTTCGCCTTCTTCTTATAGGCCGCGTACCGGTCGTTCAGTACCGATACATCTATCTGTGGATACAGCCGCGTTTCCATCGCTTACAATGAGTGTCTTGCTTAGCCCCTCCGCCTGCAGCGCCCAACAGCTCTGAAGGCTCTACCTTGGTTTCGTGTTTGTTTTGGCAAGGGTCGTGCGCGCGTCGTGCGCACGGCCAGATATTACGTAATCACATCTCTATCTCTCTGTTTTCTGTGCGCCTCTGTAGCCAAAACCATGGGCAGGTGCGCAGCGCACTAGCGGGACCCTGTGGCCGGTGCTGAAGGGGGGGTCACCTTCACCGTGAGCTGTGTGCCGATCTCGACTTGCTCTGCCTGCTCTGCCTGCTCTGCCTCCTGGGCGAGGCAGAGCAGGATGGGCCCCGCCCCGTACGTTCGCTCGGCAGGGCCGCCAGCGCAGTGGACATCAAAACCACCCAATGTGGTAAATGGTCCGCAGCCGTGACATCATATCCACCTCGTGAGCTCGCTCGACCGCAGCACCACAACCACCCGCAAAGATGGGTTCCCATGCGCCCGCCCACCGTTACTCTGGCAAGCAGGGCAGTCACAAACGCCCGCAAGGCGCCTGAGCTGGGTGGTCCCTCATCCTCCTCCTCCTATATAGTGAATAGCACCACCAGCAGACTGCCGTCGCGTGCACGGATCAATAAGGCCCTCGCTTACCAAATCTCTGCGGCACGGTGCAGGAGGCCGCCTCCCACCCCTCGCTCCCAAAAGTTTGGGCTTCCAGAGGAGGCCCCCTGGTGTGCCCAGGAGTTGTTCTATTGGGGTGACCCCGTATGCCTGTGTGCAATAGACCCCGCTGCTGGCTGGGCGCATTGCCTGCAATGCGCCCGTCAAAAGTCGCATCCTGCACACAAGGAAATCCAGATTCTTGCGTCCTAATTTGGAACACCGCCAATCCCTCGTCTGTTTACATTTTTCGCATCGCCAACCCTTTTTTCCAAACTTCCATCACCGCTAGGGAGACGTGGGAGCCCCCAAGTCTTCACTCGTGAACGGAAGAGGCGTGCACTATAGAACGATGGTTGTCCCTGCTCCAACGAGCTTCCAGCTTCTCTCTGAGCATGCGATCCAGGAGTTTGGCGAAGAGGCCGTTTTCAACGCCTACGATTTTGACTACCGTCTGGCAGCTGACCAAGCGGTTAAGAGAAGAACAGCGCCTCCGCAGCTGCTCCTGTTGACTCTCGTTGTTTGTATGTTGGTGTATGGCGTCCATCACTGGCGTCTTAGAAAGCACACCCGTGCTCAAAAGTCTTCACTCTACGATATTGAAGCCCAGACAGTCATCCCACAACTCTCGCACTCTCCAACGCCCACGCCGGCCCATTCTCCGGCTATGAACAAGGAGCTACTAGCAGAGTTCTCCATTCACACTTTCGATGAAGACCACCGCATGAAACGGTCCTAATTGTCCACCAGATCTGTTTGCATTTACCTTAGCCATGGCGATCCGTGTGTGTGTGTGTTTTTTCCGCCTGTCTCGCCATCCCTCCTTCTTCTGCTGCACACAACCTTCACACGGGTCTGCGATCCCTTCTCAACTTCTTTAGCATTCACACTCCTTTGTGTCGTTCTGTTCGCTCCATCCTAATTCCGGTACTCTGATATAATGTTCATTCGCTGGGTTAACCGTGCCCAGTGTCGGTCTTTGATGCACTTAGGCCACTTTTTTTTTTCATTGCATACCCCTTCATTCGGTTCGTTCACGGTTCACCCATCATTACTATTACTATTATAATTATTATTGTTATTGTTGCTTCTTTTTAGACTCAAAGAGAAGCTCCTAATTTATTGGCCCTGTAGTTAAAAGATAAAAGAAGGAGAGATCTGGTGCTCATATTTACGCGCGCTAACTTGGACAAATGCGTAAATATGAGCACTAACCCTATATTTAAATTTCCTTGACACATTAAGGCCAACATCGGAGCGAACTCACATCCACCCACTTCACGGGTCCCCTCCTATTATATACATACGCAGAGATGATATCATGGCGTCTGATTATCACTGCTTTGCTGCTGACGGGATCAGTTGCTTCTCCCGGTGACAATCTGGAACAATTTGGCCACTGCGTTGAAGCCTGTGAATACAACGTCTGCAAGACTCGAGGAACTTTCCATGGTAATCAATTCCTACGAGTCCCGTTTTCCAAAGTCTCTCCTTTAATGAAATATGGATTGCTGTGGGACTGCCCCTCGAACTGTGATTACCAGTGCCAACAGATCATCACCTTGCTACGAATTTCTAATGACGATGAAGTGTTGCAGTTTCATGGTAAATGGCCATTCAAAAGGCTCTTAGGAGTGCAAGAGCTGGCATCAGCATTCTTTTCAGTACTGAACTTTATACCACACTATATCAATTTCTTTAAAGCTTACCAAAAATATGAATCCACAAACTCATCACTAAAAGCTCTCTACTGGAATGTCGTTATCATCTCCATTGTGACAATGTGTGCTTGGACTTTCAGCACAATTTTCCATATTAGAGACCTTCTCATCACAGAAAGACTTGATTACTTCTTTGCAGGAGCTACAGTTCTTTCTGGGTTCCACGGATTGTTGATTCGTGTATTTAGATTTGACCAAGATGAATCCAAAAGAGTATGGGCTACAAGGTGTTGTGTGGCGATGTACCTCTTTCACCTTTTCAGGCTCAACTATGACTGGTCATACACATATAACATGCAAGCAAACATCGCTGTCGCATTAGCCCAGTACGGGTTATTGTTGGTTCTAAGTTATCAGCATTACAAGGAGGCTCCACAGAGTACATCATTATGGCTGAAACCTTTGCTTCTCATATCAAGTGTCGTTTTTGGAATGAGTTTCGAAGTGTTTGACTTTATTAATTTGGATTGGCAAATCGATGCACATGCTATTTGGCATGCCACTACAATTATTCCAGGTTTCTGGCTCTATGATTTCTTGTTTGAAGACGTTGAGAGCTTGGCATTGAAGCACATTGATTAAGGAAAAGCAAATGATCAGAAGAAGAAAAAAAACAGGATATGTATTGATTAAAAGAATTGTAGAAGATATATCGTCTATGACAAATTCTTAAGCGTCTCATCGTGTGCCACAGGACCATCTAAGATTTCCAGTTCCTCTTTCAGGAAGATGTGTGGAAGGAACATTGCGCCAACAACTGTCAATAGTAAAATTAACGGGAATCCAATGGCGCCTTTACTTTGGACGATACCGAATTCAGCAGCGAATCCGGCAAGTGATACTGTAATGAAAAGATAAAGTTTCTTTTTGGGTACGTGTGCCAACTTGTTCTCTTTCTCTTTGTCTTTCTCGCTGAACACGAATCTCAATCTGTTGATAATAACGTTTCCATGAAGTCCAGTAGACCCCATGATAAAGAACAACCCCGAAAGAACACATTGTGGGATCACACCAAGACAAACGAGTAAAGGCCTTGTCATCATTCCCAGAAGCATGAGTCCTTGCACTGTATTTGTTACTCGTTGCTCAACAGTTCCCGTTATTCTTCCCGCTTTGTCTTTAACAACTAGGGACTCTGTGTGCAATGGAGCTTGTGGAATCAAGCCATTCGGACATGGTACACCAATTGTCCCAGCAACGCCTGTCACAATTCCCAAGAGCAAAAAATCGTAATGAAATGCAGCAGGTTTCTTGAGTTTAAACTTGGAATCTTGTGCCATCAGCGAAGAGATGGAATGGTCAAAGTAGAACAAGATTGCCAAGATAATTCCAAACGGTAAAGCCAAAAATATTTGCCCCACTGTAATTCCTGTGACTTCGACCCAGTGTTCTCTAGATGTTGGGTAGAAAGATTTTGTGATAGGGAGTCTCTCAAATGAAACATCGTTCAAGTAACCTCCAAAATGAATGAATCCTGAGAAGAACACCACACACGCCGGGGTAGTGTAGTCCACCACAAACTGTCGCAACGTCTTGTTCAAAAATCTAGTCTCATTAAATATGTTTCCAGCAAACCCTATAACACCCATCAAAATGGCAATAACACAACTAGCGAACCCTGAAGCGCCATTATCATCAGCATTGAACTGTCTCGCAAGAATCTGGATTCCCTTTTGGATATACACAACATTGATAAACAACCCAAAGATATCACAAGGAAGCTGAGTGACATATTTGAGTGCACTGACACAGTTTGTCGCTGCGATGATGAAGTGTGCAACCATTCCCCAAATAGATATCCAAAACATAAAGGGGAAATAAGCGATGTGGAGGGGCGTAATAATCTCATAAACAGTGTAATTAAAGATGGAGATTGGGCCCGTAACTCCAACAATTGTCAGTGGTTGTCCACCTAGTATTCCAAATGTGATTCCTGCAATTGCAGATGCAAGGAGGATCTCGTTAACACCATAAGAGTTATTAGTTTTATCGAACATGTCCAGTGCAAAGGCAATTGCTGGGAAGATGTTTGTGAAGAAGGTAAGGATTGTGGAAGGAATGACCCTATAATTCCATGCATCTGTCCAGTCACTCCAGTAATAGGGAATACGGTCTCGTAGGTCGGCAATGACGCCTTTGAAGAGCTGTATCTTTATCCGGGACCCCTTGGGCAGGGTTTTGTCGTGTAGCGAATGTGTCTGCTCCTCCAGCTGCTCTGGCCTCGCACTCTCTGAGAGCTCATACTCTCTATAGTGCTCATGAGTCACTTCCTTCACTCTCATCCTTGTAGAGTTGTAGATCCCGCTACGGGGTGGAGAAAGGTCCAGATTGTTAATGTGGTTTGTATTAAAATGAAGACCGCATACGGCTGAGGTCTGCGCTCAAAAAAGTCTGTATCACGTAATCATTCCGCCTCTGATTATGTAATCCATTTGCCCGCCTCCGCTCAATGCCCGGCTAACCGAGCATAGTGATCGGTTAACAGGGCAGTGGAAGCCTCCATAAGGTTCCAGTTTGTGCTTCTATATATTTCCAAAGCCCTTGGAGATGGCCAGACAAAGCCCGTTACCGGAATTGTCTTGGTTTTGTAGCCAGTGAGCGTATCGGAGTTACCTTATCTAGTTATCTCCCTGTTGCCGTAAAAAGGCAAATCCGGTAACACGTTCAGCGGCAGCGAAACAGAACCAAGACAAACTTTCCTTCTACTTTCGGGGCGCAAAGTCCTGCGAACGGCTGGCCTAGCATTCGCCGCCGTCCGTTGATCATCTGAACTGATAACTTGAGTCTAATCGCCTGTTTGTAGTTTTTTTTTTCTCCAAGTTATTGCTGTGTGAGGGGCCCTGATAAACCATTGGCAGGTTGTGCGGTTATGATACTGGTGCCGGCGAACTTGGCCCTGCGATCACCCCAGGCAAGCAGTATGGCTGATCATGTCGAGCGCAAAGGGGTAAAAGGAGATCTGCATGGGCGCATGCGATTCATGATGCAAGCAGCAACACAGGGCAAAAGATCCCAATCATGGATCGAATGACCTTTTTTTGCCCCCTTGCTGGAAGAGAAAGACACTTAGAGATCGATAGACATCTAGGTGCTACGACCAACCAAGGGGAAACGCGCAATTGATCCCAGCCTAAACAGATTACGGCGTAAGTACAGCCCAGCCAGCAGATTACCAATGTATGGTTAGTTCCCCTAATCCAACGCCCTCTGCACCCACTGGCTTTCAAATCCACAAGGCTGCCCACGAGAAGCACCGCACCCAGGCAAACCAGCGCCGGGCCCGGCCACCTCTGTCCTACAACTACTCAACGTCTAGGCAAAACAGCCCTGAGCAAAAAAATTCTTTTGACACATTCATGCAAAAGATTTTTCTTGCCGCAGCACCAGATGCCGTCCGTCATCTGGCTAATGTGGAGAAGGTCGCCGGTTCCATCGTGCGCTATCGGCTGCTAGCCAATCATAGCGCGCTGGGGCCGCCGAGAATGTTAGGGGACACACCGATCCCGCCGTATTGAAGGGCTCTTTTGTGGTCTCACTGCAAAAGTGTGTTGCCCTTGGACCTACGTGGGTTCCCAAATGCCGAGTGCATGGCGTGTGTGGGGGATGAGGAGGGAGGCTCTTGCTACGTTGCTTGGTAAGGATCATCAATTGGCTGGTTAGTTGATTCGCTTGGGACTTTGGCCTCGTTGACAGGGGTGGGACGACCAAGGGCAGGCGACAGTGGAGCCCATGAGGACGTCGTCTGAATGCTGCGGCGGAAGATGAAGCACCCAGCCCTGTGTCTGGCCAGGCAACACCTTTGCTCGGTGTCCTTACGATCTCCTCTTTGGTCTTTTGCGAGGTTGCCAGCCACAGACAGAGAAGAAAAGAAGGTGCTAAGATGTGAGTCTTATCAGCGGTAGGGGACACATGCATATGTATCAAGCTTTCGCGAACCACGGCGAAGAGCAGCACCGGCGTAAGATCAGCTTGAGCTACAGCTGCGTTATTCGTATATAAGACGGGGGGGTCCATCTCCAGAACGTTTCCATGTTTGTATGAGGCCCCAATTGCACAACCACACCTTCACCCTAGCGCCTACGACATCGACAGGAACACGCAATGGTGCTTGAAGGTTCTCCACTCCCACAGGGAGCCGGTTACGGTATGGTCTGCGGTCTCGGGGCTGTTTTCTCGCTCGGTATGATTTCTGTCACTACGATGCTTAAGCGCTACCAGAAGGAAATCATGACTGCTGAAGAGTTCGCAACCGCTGGTCGTTCTGTCAAGACGTCTCTTATTGCTGCTGCCGTTGTCTCTTCTTGGACATGGGCTGCTACTCTTTTGACTTCTACAACTCAGGCTTACCTCAATGGTGTTTCTGGTGGTTTCTGGTATGGTTCTGGTGCCTGTGTTCAGGTATGTATCTCTCTCTATCTATTCTCCTAGACATTCATTGATTGGTCTATGAGCGTTGTAAACTGGTGTTACGGCTGCTTTGCAGCCTGCCCGTTTTCCGTATTGGGAAACATTTACTGACATTTCTTCTCAGGTCATTCTCTTTGCTACCCTCGCCATCAAGGCCAAGCAGATTGCCCCAGAGGCTCACACTTTCCTTGAGATTATCAAGGGTCGTTATGGTACTTGGGGTCATGGTGTCTACCTCTACTATGCTCTTGCTACCAATATTCTTGTCACCGCCATGCTTCTCACTGGTGCATCTGCGACCGTTAGTTTCCTTACTGGTATGAACACCATTGCTGCTATCTTCTTGCTTCCTGTGGGTATTGTTGCATACATTCTCTACGGTGGTATCAAATCTGTCTTCCTTACTGACTACATTCACACCATTGTTATCATTGTTATCTTGCTCATGTTCGCCTTTGAGGTGTACGCTGTCAACCCGCTCCTGGGATCTCCAGGTGCTGTTTGGGATAAGCTTACCGCTCTTGCCGAAACCAAACCAGTCTCAGGTAATGCTCAGGGCTCTTACTTGACTTTCAAGTCCCACAATGGTGGTATTTTCCTTATCATTAATTTGTGTGGTAACTTCGCCGCTGTCTTCATGGACAACGGTTACTGGCAGAAGGCTATCTCTGCTTCTCCAGCTTCTGCACTTCCTGGATATGTTCTTGGTGGTCTTGCATGGATTGCCATCCCAGTGGTTGTCTCAACAACAATGGGTCTTGCCTGTAGAGCCTTGGAGTCATCTCCATCCTTCCCTTACTACCCAGGTCTTTCCACCGACCAGGTCAACGCAGGACTTGTTCTCCCGGCCACTGCCTACACTCTCTTGGGAAAGGGCGGGGCTGTTGCATCGCTTTTACTTGTTTTCATGGCCTTCACATCTGCTATGTCTGCTGAAGTCATTTCTGTGTCCTCCATTTTCACCTATGATATCTACAGATCTTATGTCAACCCAAATGCTTCAGGAAAGCAGCTCATGTGGACAAACTATATTTCCGTCTGTCTCTTCACCCTTGTCATGATTGGTTTCGGTATTGGTCTTCACGAGTCTGGGGTTTCTCTTGGTTTCCTTTACAACTTTATGGGTGTTATTATTGCTTCTGCTGTGTTCCCAGCCACTTTGGCTCTCTTCTGGAGCCGTCAGACTTTGCTTGCCGCTACTGTCTCTCCAATCATTGGCTCTATTGTTGCCATTGTTGGTTGGATTGGCGCTGCTAAGGGTTTGTATGGTGAGGTTACTTATGATACCTTGTTTGAAGACAATGTCATGCTTACAGGTAACTTGCTTGCCCTCATTGTGCCAGGAATCTTTGTTCCAATCATTAGTTTCCTTAAGCCTGAGGAGCCATTTGACTTCAATGTTTTGAAGACAGGTATTCACAGAGTTGATGAGACTGAAGAGATTTTGGAGGCTGAAGGTGAACTTCCAGAGGGTGAACTTGCTGGTGAAGACCCAGAGAAGCTCGCACCAATTACCTCTGTGGCTACTATATCGAAGCGTTTGGCTGAATCTAGTAAAGCTAAATTGCTTGAGGATGAAGCTGCTCATTTGTCTAAGGCCTCCAAAATTGCTGGTTGGTTGACACTTTTCTTGTTCTTGGCTCTTATCATTGTCTGGCCAATGCCAATGTTTGGTTCGGGTTACATCTTCTCCAAGCGCTTTTTCACTGGTTGGATCACTGTTTGGATTGGCTGGCTTTTCTTGAGTGCCTTCCTCGTGTGTCTGTTCCCATTGTGGGAGGGTCGTCATGGTATTTACACGACTTTCAGAGGTATCTACTGGGACTTGACTGGACAGTCTTGGAAGCTTAGGGCATGGCAAAATGAGCATCCAGAGGAGTTGCACGTTGTCCAATCTCAGATCTCTGCTGCTATTCACTCTAACAACGGTATGGTCAATATTTTGTCTGATGACAAGATTGGTAACATTGATGCTGAACTCAGCTCTGATGAGCAGAAATGATCCTGCTTTCTCCTTACCGTTGATCATTGTTCTGTTTGCTACTCTGTTTTAGTTCAATTCTCCCACTTTCTGGGATATTACGTTTTTGTTTAATCGGTTTATTTATACATTTTTTAGTTTGATAGGTCTTTTCACACAATGTAGACTCGTCGGCTTCTTGCTGCACTGGGGAACAGAACTACACATGCTGAGATACTTCTAAGTGTTGTTTACTTATGTTGAAGGTATCTGCAACTACCTACCCATGAAGCACAACTGTCGATGAGTCTTTTTCTTTTTCAGCAATAATCTCTATTTGTCCTTTTTTCTAATTCTGTCTTGAGTTAGTGCCCGAAATTTTGACAGTTTGGTCACGTGATCCAAGATCTAACCATCACTGTTCCTAACTGGCATATTAAAGTCATTGAAAGCCTTTCTCCAAAGAATTCCAATCACCAGCCTCCAAAAATAAATTATTAGGCTTATATTGACGTCCTTCTCTTAAACTTACGTCATGCCTTTTCTGAGATTAGGAAAGATATTGGATCTTGGACAGAAATGTTAATGGTAGATGAGCTGTTATTGCCAGTATTTTCTCTCAGTATATAAGTGTCCTGACTTGAATCAATTAGCCTACAGCCTACTTGCCAGTTTCCTGTTTAAAAAATTGTCAAATTTTGACACTTATCATGTCCTCGTCTAAGTCTCGTTTCTTCACTTGTGATCCCAACGAGATAGGCAGTGCTAGTACAGTAAACCACTCATTCGACACAGCGTTTGATGTCTCATCAGCACCACTGCCAACAAAGCAACAATCCATCTACGAGCGCCTTCTTAGGCCCAAAAGTAATAGTGCAATAACGATTTTGGGTCCGCTTGCTGAAAACCTGGAACCCTTGGACTTCAGGGTACGTCCCAGGGTTCCCCAAGGAGATCAGCATAATTTTGTACACAATCCCAATATTTCTCAGCAAAAAGGACTTCCTACATCTCTAACAGATAGTGTTTCTAATGAGAGTGATTCTTTCATTGACGGGAAACCCATTCGGGAGCTGAATGAGAATGAAGAGGCCATAGAACCACTGGGAAGAAAAAAGTGTTCATGGCAGCACACGGCTACTCTTCTGATGAGCGAATACATTTGCTTGGCCATCCTTTCTTTCCCTTGGTCATTTTCAGTATTGGGTATCATTCCAGGAATCATAATAACTATTGTCATTGCCATTCTTTCACTATTTAGTGGACTTGTTATTACAGATTATTGCTTAGCCTACCCGCATCTACGAGATATTTGTGATATTGGAAAACATATCTTTGGAGGGACCGAGTGGGCCTATTACGCTACCATGATCTGTTTCTTATCAAGCACTCTTTTTGTTCAAGGTATGCATGTTCTCCTTGGTGCCATCTTTTTTAGTACCGTGACCGATAATGCTTGGTGCAAGGTGAGTTTTTCCATGATATCAGCATGTATATGTTTCTTACTGGCTCTTCCTAGGAGATTAGAGCAGATGTCTTATATTGGTATCATCTCCCAGGTCTGTCAAATTATCTCTGTGGTTTTATGCATTGTTTTTGTCTGTAAACAATCACATCCTGCTGGGTTTGATGAAAGCGTACCAGTGTCATGCTCTCTATGGAAAAAACCAGACACCTCATTTGCAGAGGCAATGAATGCAATAATGAATATCGTTTTTATGTTTGTTGGACATTCATGTTACCCAACATTCTTAAGTGAGATGAAGAAGCCTCAGCAGTTTAAATGGGCTCTTTGGGTGCTATTTGTTGCTCAGTTGGTTATGTACATCGGTACTGGTGTTGTTCTGCTTTACTTTGTGGGTGATAAGTACATGACCGCACCCGCCTTCGGATCTTTAGAGTCTAGATGGGAGAAGACAGTCACTTTCGCATTCTCCGTTCCTACGATCATTTACTTGGGCTCCCTTTTCGGAAACATCACCTCACAGTTTGTGCTGATGAGATTGTTTAAAGAAAAGAGGAAACACTGGGAGGGAAATACACTTATTGGCTGGTTTTCTTGGGTCGGTGTAAGTTTCACAACGTGGGTTATTGGTTTCTTTATCGCAGAGCTGATCCCAATGTTCTCTGAACTTTTGGCTTTGATGTCGTCGCTATTTGACTCATGGTTTTCGTTTGTCTTCTGGGGTGTCGCTTACTGGAGGTTGCAGCAAAGGAAACACGGCACTTCTAATTGTATAAGACTTTGGACAACTCAGTCGATGTCAGAAAGATGCTTTACAGGATTTAGCACCCTCACAATTCTTTCTGGTCTCTTTTTTTTCGGTCCTGGAACTTACGGTGCCATAGAATCGATCAAGGAAGCCTTTGAAAATGGGACCATCGCAAGTGTTTTCTCCTGTGAAGCAGCAAGTCTTTAAATTACAAGCTCATAATAGCAAAAAATAAACATGAACTGTGAAATTTATCTAGCGTATACATGAGCCTGATTCAACTGGCATTGAACTCCCCTTCCTCCAACTTTGACAAACTAAGAGGTTTTCCTGTGATACGGAAGTAGATGTCCTTGACATCCTCTGTAACACTCTCAAAATGTGAAGATGCATCGTAAGACTTGGAGATGAAGACAGAGTCCTTAGCACCATCTTCAAGAGGCTCAAACAACTCGGACAGTCCCATGAATGTCTGTTCAAAGTTCTTGATCCCAAGCAACTTGAACGCACTCTGCAATTGAATGTGTGGCGCATCTGAGCCTTCAATGATGGTAGACGCAATGGCGATGAACTTACCAGGAGGAGCAACCTTGTGCTCTGAACCCATTAGGGCAATGTAAATGTCGTTATTTCTTCCACATTCCTTGCCTGTGATGATAATTTGACCAGAATTCTCGTTATTTCTGAGTGGGAGAGAGTCAAGAATGGAGATGGTACGGATAACGCGGTCACCCTTCTTCACCTTTTCTGGGAAGTAAGTAGGATCAGCAATCACCACTGGAGCCTTCGCAACATGCTCCTCACCATCAACCTCAACACGAACACCCGAGAATCGCCCATCTTCGAAGAGCACTTCCTTGACTGGAGTGCCCAACATGAAAGTACCGCCATGAATGGCACTCAATCTAGAGAAGCCTTGGGGAAGTTCACCCAATCCATACAATGGGTACAAGTATGGACTCTTGGAGAAACGAGCAACACTCTGACAATAAAGAACGACTCTTTCAATGGCCTCTCTTGCTGGCTTAGCCAAGTAGTCATCATTGTCGTAGAGAGCCATGGCGTGGCCAATGAAGTTTTTGGTGCCATCCTCAAGACCAAACTTAGTGTACACCTTGTCCGTAGTATCAACATCGAGGTTCAAACCCTTGTGCGTGGCTGGGTCTTCTTCGTTGTATTGGGCAACCCATTGCAGGAAGTTCTTAAGTCTTCTCTTTTCAAAGAGGCCAATGAGGGAAGAGGAAATGGCCTCATATTCTGTTGCAGGAACCTTCGAACACTTCTGATAACGGTACACAAAAGAACCATCCACCTGCTTGAACTCAACGTAACGAGTTACATTTGTGTGAACAAGCATGTTGGTCATCTCCCCATTAGCCATGAGGAACTTGGGAATGAGATCAACACAGTAGTCTCTGGAGCGGCCCAAAGACGCATCGGGCTCCTTTCCGGGCTTGAACTTCTCGTAGAGCTGTTGAAGATTCAAGGAGGCAGACTCTCCACCGTAGTAGTCCTGACGGTCAATGTGAAGCACCTTCTTACCCTCCACGGAGAGCAATCCAGAGAGGACACACTCTGTGAGACCTGTTGGTGACAAGGGTTAGTACACGGCCCTATCCGGCATCAAATCCCATGGCTTTCCCTGGAATCCTTCCATGTCAATATCAACACACCTGTTCCGAGCACAATAACGTCGTAGTTCTCGTCCATTGCGGATACTATGACGCGTTCAATGAGCAAATGAACAAGTTGCGTGGCGACAAATTCGGCTGCTCAGATAATCCGCGTGGAGTACTGACACGTGACCGTTTGGCAGTCGTTGCTGGAGAATTCAATTTAGGCAGGAAAAATGCGGTTGCTAGGAATCGAACCTGGAGCAGCCTGGCGGGCGCCACAGCGCTCGTGCTTTTCAGATTTAGGCGCTTTTCTCCCAGCCAAAGGAAGATGGAAATCATCGCTGAGTCACTTCACCAAGTTCTTCCTTACACAGGATAAAGGAAAGAGAGCTCACTACTGGAATATGCATACTCTCAGACACGTTGACTCGGAGCCTGAGAACCCGTTCTCGAAGCTCGTCAATAAACAGAAGATCGCTATTGTCCCCGAGTTTGATCTGGAGTCTGGAGACATCCTAAAAGAAGTCCCGGTAGCCTACAAGACATGGGGTACGCTCAATGAAGCTGGGGACAACTGTATGCTCATTTGTCATGCCTTCACAGGCTCCTCGGATGTTGCCGACTGGTGGGGTCCTCTGCTCGGCCCAGGCAGAGCATTCGACCCTACCAAGTTCTTCATCATCTGCCTAAACTCTTTGGGATCCCCTTACGGCTCTGCCTCTCCAGTAACGCTTAATCCCGCTACCGGGAAGAGATATGGGCCTGAGTTCCCTCTTTGTACAATCAGAGACGACGTCAGGATTCACAGGGTTGTACTGGATGACCTTGGCGTGAAGCAGATTGCTGTGTGTATCGGTGGATCCATGGGAGGAATGCTCACTATGGAATGGGCCTTCTTCGGCGTTGACTACGTAAAAAGTATCATCCCATTGGCTACAAGTTCCAGGCATTCTGCATGGTGTATTTCTTGGTCCGAAGCACAGAGACAGAGTATTTACTCCGACCCAAAGTACCTTGATGGTTACTACGACCCAGAAGACCCTCCGTCTGCTGGTCTTGGAGCTGCAAGAATGAGCGCCCTTCTCACATATCGTTCGAGAAACTCATTCGAACAGAGGTTTGGGAGAAAGAATCCGAATCTTGTCAAAAGTCTGAGAGGCAAAACTGGTGGCGTCCAAACACATCAGAGACTTCCGTCAACGCCACAAGAAGAGCGTTGGGCAGTTCATAACGAAGGACACAAGAGAGGACGCAAATTGGCGCAGAATGGCGAAACTAACTCGGAGAGGTCTCAATCACAGGACTCATCGTCTTCAGCATCATCTGCGGCGCCTCGCAAAGCACAAACATATTTCTCTGCACAAAGCTACCTCCGTTATCAAGCTGAAAAGTTCGTGAACAGATTCGACGCAAACTGTTACATCTCTATTTCAAGAAAGCTTGATACACATGATATCTCCAGGGATAGAGATGGAACAATTGAATCTCTCCTTTCAACATTACAACAACCGGCTCTGGTTGTTGGTATCAGCTCCGATGGCCTCTTCACATACACAGAGCAGGAAACCATTGCTGAGTTCATGCCAAATGCCAAGCTCCTGAAGATAGACTCACCGGAGGGCCACGATGCCTTCTTACTTGAATTTGCTGCAATTAACGAATTTGTCATTGAATTCTTGAAGAAGGAGTGCGCAGCTATCATGACTGGGCCGGGAATCCCATGGGAAGAGGAACCCGTCACCGAGATCACAGAGTCCGCATTTGGTGAAGCTGAGGATGTTACGAATTGGTAACGAACATATCCATAGAACTACCTTTTATCAACTTTCTTTAATCTAATTCATTCTATAAATACGCATCACATCACAAAAAAAGGGAAAATACCCCATAGAAACATTATCATACATCATTCATCTCATATTAGCAGCCACGAACCTGAACCAGATTGCGACGTATCTTCACTAATCTCATCTACATCTTTGTCATACCTATCAACAAGATCCATCATCCCGACATTCATCAATCCATTCTTGTCATCTTCGTCAATGACTTGTTCCTCTTCTCGGGTAATCTGCAGCTTTCTCTTGTTCATTATCAGGTCACGAGCATATTCCAATTCACGATAGATCACATTAATGGCTTCACTAACTCCGTTTTCTTCACAAATGTGCTTACTCACCAATTTTGCTTTAGAAATCATTCTCTGATTAGTCGTAGCCTCCTTAAGTGCCTTCGACAATGACTTCACATTCAGCTTCTTCAATGCAATTCCAGCACCGATATCTTCCACTCTATTAGCATAGAAGAATTGGTCAGCAAAGAATGGCTTAATAATAGTAGGTAACCCAGCTCTGAGTGTGGCACCTGTCGTACCTGACCCGCCATGATGCACAGCGGCATCAATCTGGGGAAATAGCCAATCATGAGGCAAAGAGCCAGCATTGAACACTTCATCTGGCAAATCAATCTCCACAGCTTTCGAGCCACCCAGTCTCTCTGACCAACCTTTGTTTAAGATGCATCTTACGTCCGCATCAATAACAGCATCAGCAACAGCTTGAGTCAACTCCTTTGGGTTAGAAACAACAATGGAGCCAAAACCAATGTAAACCAACTTCTTGTTATCTTCTTTGGCCTTCTTAATGAAGTCAAGTAAGGCCTGTGGCGGTTCATATGTTGAAGCTTCGTCTAAGAACCAATAACCAGTCACCTTCACCCATTCACTGAAATCAACAGATGGTGGGAACACCGTTGAAGAAATGTTGTATAAAAACGGAACCTTATTTTGCTGTAAAAGATCCAAGTTGGTCTTGGGCAAATTAAGAACTTCTTTTCTCCATTTGTTCACCTGCCCACTTATACCCTTCCAGAACACATTTTCAAATAAGACATGCGTCAAATAGTTATAACTTCCACCTTTCTTCTCATCCGGAACAATAAAAGCATGTGGATATGCTCTTGTTCTTGTCCACGGCATTGTGAATGCTCTGAAATAAGGAATACCCAAGGCTTCGGCGATGTGGATGCCTGCCATGGCAGATGGCGATTCAATCAAAATTTCAGTTCCCTGGCATGCATCCCAACTAGTCAGTAATAATTCAGATATCCAACTTCTGAACTTAGTAGAAGCTTCCCTAAGAAGTCCAACATTCATAGATCCATGTGAAACCATAAGAGACATTAACTCTGTGGGGTCACCAGCAATCTCTTTGAATTCCAAGTCATGGCTTTCAATCCAGTCTTTAAACTCCGAATGTGTAGCAATCCTCACTTTATGGCCTTCAGCTTTCAAACCGAGGCCCAAAGCAATATAAGGTTGGACATCACCTCTAGAACCAATGGTCAAAAGAGTAAATCTATATGATTTTCCAGGTTTAACACTTGTCTTCAACAATGGATGTTCTTCAATGATGATGGGAACATCAAACCCAGATTCAGAATGAATCTTATCTTCAAAGAGTCTAATCTTTGCTTCCTCCAATTTTTTACTGGAACTCATTTGATCATCTGAACCATGAGGTGACGTACCAGCACTGCTATTCTCCAATTGTTTCAGTAACAAACATTCACAATCATCTCTTGCAGAGACTGATCCGAATTCCAAAAATAATTCTTCATGCCCGTGTATCACTATTACAAGTCCATGGTAACCAAACTTGAATCCTTTCTCTTTGTAGCAATTCTCAATGTCCTTGTATGGTAATATCATCTTGGTCTTCAAACCAGGAACCAAAGATCTGAAACAAATCTCTTTTTCACCAAGATAGATTTTTCCATAGACAGGGATGTTTCTGTGAAGATGTGCGTAATATGACGAAACCAACAAATCAGAAGTCGATAAAGAAAAATGGTTCTGAAATCTCATTGTGGCTGCCTTAGTCTCCTCAGGAGATGCTAAAAACTCATCATCCACGCCTCTCTCAATGGAGTTCTTCTCCGAATAATGGACAGGGTTGGAACTCCACATCATAGTCGCAGATTTGATCACTTTCGGTGTCCATTTACCAATTCCGGCTTTCAAGTCGGGTAAAAATCCACTTGGATGTCTAGAAAAGTCTGCCTTCAGGCTTGGAGAGTTGATTTCCTCTTCAGCATATTTGCTCTCACCAGATGCTGAACTTCCCTCAGAAATTATCTCATCCGGAATCTCCTCGACATCACGAGTAATATACCTTTCAATAATTGGCTCCACCACTATATCGTGCATTGGGTCAGCCGTTGAATCTGTTTCGGCAGAAACTGGTTCACTTATGGAGACTGGATCTGATGTGGATGTGGAACTTGTTGAGCTATCACGATGCAACATTCTCTTGAATCTGTTTGTGTGTCTTATCTCGGTCTCTTCGCCAATTTTAAGTTTTGCAGTGCTGCTTTGCAGCGTCTCTGGTATCTCGTCGGTCGACTGGAGTCTGTCCATGGCGCTTGAGATGGATTTTACAGCTTCTGGGCCTGAATTGAAGAACATGAAGAAATAGTCATCATAAACAAATGTATCAAGTCCTTCCAAAGCTTTGATTCTTATTGTCTCTGCTCCATCAAATATGGAGGATTCTTCAATATCCAGAATGTTGTGTAATGGAATTTTGAGTGTGACACATTCACCCTTGTTGCCGCTAGCAAAAATATGCTTTTTAAGTAACCCAGTCCAAGATCTTGCGCCATGTGTAGAGTCAGCGGTAAATTTGTAACTTCTGCTCTCCGTTAAGATCCTGAATGCATTTCCATTGATCTCAGCTCTAATTGCATATCTCAAATCAATTGTCAGCAGAGGGAAATAAAGTTCAGTTGATGACCCATAAAGTGAGAGAGTGTGGTCTTTCAATATAGCCCAATATCTCGTTCTTGATAAGCGTGGACCCGAACCCTCCATTGTTAAATGTCCAGACATCGCAATTTTGTTCTTGTCGTGCTTGGGGAGAAATGCGAGGAACAAAAGATGCGATTGTGTGAGGTAGATGTGACCCTGAAGAAGTACGTCTTTGAGTAACCAGCATGAATGTTCTGCGATGAACAAATCATCTTCCTTAATGTCAAACGTTCCTCTTAATTTCTCATAAAGCGTGTGTGCTCTCCTCTGAAGGTCATCATCCTGTTCCTTTGTGCTACCTGTCCCATCCATGATCTTCTCCACAGATAACTCAAAGAGAGTTCTTCTTCGCTGTAAAGGCAGCAAAGAGGGGGCAGAATCTTCTTCTTTACTTTGATTTGCCGTAAGAGTGCTTGATGTTGACTGGACTGTAGAATCACCCTGATCTTGGCTCTCCGCCTCACCATGTTCTGTCTCCTCCTGCGCATCCGGAACCATCAGTTCAGTCAAATTACCTGTATACATACTCGCTGTAGTGAGGAGCGACACAAAACTCTTCGCCATATGGGATGGTCTCGCCACATCTCCTTCATCCGGCAGATCATTGCTCTTGTCGCTTCTGGTGCTCCGGCTTCTTCTCATACCTGCCAACGCCCCCACAGAGCGGCCTAACGGACCAAGGTGGATGGAGGCCGACATTGGCGATAAGGAGCGCTTCAAGGGAGAAAGTGGTCTCATGAGAGTTCGAGAAGCCTGCCGCCCTAGGGATACCGCTGAGATCGAATAAGAATGGGCGGCTCTTGCTGGAGACGTGGGTGATGGCGACCGCAGTTGCTCTTCCTTCTCCCGCGGGACCCCCTGCTGGCGCTGCGGCGAGCCCAATGAGCGGCTCCGCGCACGGCTCGTATTTTCGGGCATTTACTGTCTCCTGTTTAATCCTCTTCAGTATTCAGCACTCTTCGGTTGTTGCTTTGTGCTGGTCTGGGTCTGTTTTACAGATGGACATGGAGGTAATGATGCCAGTCCCTGATAAGCCTAAGAAGCGCACCAGGTGTCCGGGTGTATTTCACCAGAATTTTGTCGCGAATCCAGAAAGAACAACATGACGTAATTGGACTTTCAGTGCGGATCCTATGTTCCCAGACAAAATTGACTGTGCCTTTTTTTTCTCTCTCCCTTTGTTTCTTTGCTGTTGTTGTAATTCAAGATTCTTCTGGGGTTGTGTTTTCCATTATAAATACTTCAATTATTCTGGATAATCACTCACTGCAACTACTCTGTTTGCATTTACTGCCACACACGCACTTTCTTACACGTTTCTTATCTATCTGCATTCCACACGCGTCAGTTTCGTTGAAGATATTGATAATTTGAGCAAAAGGACACTGCACATGGTATCTAGTCGATAAAATTCTTCACTCAAAGGAAACATTATTCGAAATGAGCAACGAATACCAACAGCTTGTCCTGAAGGAAAGCTATCTTGTGGGGAAGCCTCTTCTCTACTTCACGACCTGTTTTGTCTCCACCGGCGTTCTTCTCTTCGGTTTCGAACAAGGTGTTATGTCTGGACTATTGACAAATGATCATTTCAAGGATTATTTCCAAGACCCAAATAGTGCTGCTATCGGAACCATGGTGGCTATTCTCGAGATTGGTGCCCTTATCTCTTCATTACTTGCCGGGCGTATAAGTGAAAAGATTGGAAGACGAAGATCTATCAGGTACGGATCGCTCATATTTGCCTTTGGAGGAGCAGGTCAAGCGTTGACACCAAACTTCACATGCCTCACTATCTCCAGATTCATATCAGGTCTTGGTGTTGGACTTTTGACTACTGTTGTTCCAGTGTATCAGTCCGAGATCAGTCCAAGTAAGCACCGTGGTCGTTTGGCCTGCGTCGAGTTCACAGGAAATATCATTGGATATGCCTCTTCTGTATGGGCTGACTACTTCTGTTCTTATATTGAGGGTAACATGGCTTGGAGACTGCCATTATCTATTCAGTGTCTCATTGCCGTGGCATTGTACTTCGGTTCCTACGTCATTGTGGAATCTCCAAGATGGTTATTGAACCATGACCATGATGCCGAGGGAATTATTGTTATTGCTGACTTATCCACAAATGGAGATGTTCAAGATGAAAGGGCTAGATCTGAGTACAGGGAGATCAAAGAGGCTGTTCTCCTTCACAGATTGGAAGGCGAGAGTTCTTACAGTTACATGTTTAAGAGATACAAGAGAAGAGTCCTCATTGCCATGTCGTCACAAGCATTCGCTCAGTTGAATGGTATCAATGTTATCTCATACTATGCTCCACTGGTGTTTGAACAAGCTGGCTGGAAGGGTAGAGATGCTCTGTTGATGACAGGATTCAACGCTATTGTCTATGTTCTCAGCACACTTCCACCTTGGATCCTTGTCGATAAATGGGGGCGCAGGCCGATTCTTCTTTCTGGTGCTATTATTATGGGTATCGCTCTTACTGCTATTTCATATGCTATGTATATCAACACGGAAACAACAAGACACATGGTTGTCATCCTTGTTGTGATCTTTAACGCTGCATTTGGATATTCGTTTGGACCAATTCCTTGGCTTTATCCTCCGGAAATTGCACCTTTGAGCATTCGTTCCAAGGTGGCATCCCTCTCTACTGCTTCAAACTGGGCCTTTAACTGGCTTGTTGGTGAGATGACTCCAATTTTGCAAGAGCTCATCACCTGGAGATTATATCTGATTCATTCTACGTCGTGTTTCATTTCTTTCTTTGTGGTTTACATCTTCTATCCAGAGACTGCAGGCGTCAGCTTGGAAGATATGGACTCTATCTTTGATGATCGTTCTTCTACTGCATCATTTAGAAGAAGAGACTCCGAGGCTCAGTCATTGGTAATTGACGACCAATCACAAATCCTTTCTGGCGCAGCGCTGGCAAGACAACAAGCTGTCTTACAACCCACAGCAAGCTATTCATCGCCTTCTGTGATTGCAGGCAACTCAAACTTGACCAGACAGAAATCTGAGAGTTCGTTCCAGAACCATTTGAACAACTTCACCCATAGAGCCACGCAACACCTTGGCGTCGAACCACCAGCATTGGAGGACATTGTGAGGTTCAAGAACAGCGATCAGAATTCATTAACGTCTTCGATAAGACGTTCAAGTGCTACTGTGTCATCTATTGTTGGAAAAGTGTTCAGAAAGAACAAAATGGGTAATGATGAAGAGGAGGCATTGGCTAGTGACCAAGAAAGTGTCGCATCACAGGATAGAACATGAAGGAAATCTGCTTTATAGATATTATTATTTATTATAAAAGTCTTTACTGTGGGTTGGGGAGTCTTCTGTAGCACTTAACGTACTTACTTCCGTTGTTTCTTGCAACTTTCTTTCCCTCTTCTGTGCTCTCTCTCATAATCTTTACACAGATATCTTGTTTTTCCCATTCCTCACCACATCTCTCAAAAAGTGGATGTTCGTCCAAGTGCTTCACCATCCAATTGTGAAGATCCAGCACATCGGTAATTGTGTAAACGATTCCTCCCTCTCTTAACACGTAAGCGTACTCTGATAGAAGAGTGTTTGTAATGATTCTGGCTTTGTGCTTTCTCTGTTTGAAATGTGGGTCTGGGAAACAGAAAAACATCTTATCAAGCTGGGACTTGTGAAAGAAGTTCGGCAAGAATTTCATGGCATTTCCTCTGAGGACATTTATATTCTGATAAGCCTTCTCTGTGGCATGTTGCTGTCTTAATGCAATGATACGGTCCTCAACGTAATGTGTCACTTGTACACGGATTTCCATACCAAGAATCAATGTATCTGGGAACTGTGGTGACAAATCGACAAGCAATCCCCCAAATCCACAACCTACATCGGCAATCTTGACTTCCTTAGACATTGTTCCACTAGTCTCATCGTAGTAGTGTGGGTACATTCTGGACCAGTCCATTTCATCTGGTGATCCTGGGTACTCCAACTGATGGTCTGAAAATGGATTTGAGTGAGCTCTCTGTCTGTAGAATCTCTTTCTTGGAAGCTCGACGGCGTTTTCTGATGATTTGAGTGTATCCTCATCGATTCTGACATGTTTGAGGTTCTTTCTCACAGACTCCTGCTTCTCACGATACGCTTGACGCTTAGCGTAGGCCTCCGAGTTCATCTTCTCAATATCGTTTCGGCTCAGCTTTTTTTGCTCTTCAGACATATTTGGTGATCTTATTTCAACTAAAAGAAAAGAAGCTTCTCTTGAAGAGGTTTTAGTCGAAACTGAAATTTTTTTGGAGATTACAGCTGCCATCATCTGACGGGTTAATAAAGCTCGTAACCTTTCCTGATTCGAACGACATTCCTCAAAAGACAAATAAATTACCAGATTTTCAACATTCAGACTATTTTTCAAATCCTAGACATCAATTTAGGTGTATAAGCCTGAAATATTTTTAGTAAAAACGTTCTTTTCACTGCCAGTTGGATTTTTTTGAAAACCTATTTTAAATAGACTTAGGATCTTCAGTTAGGTCAAAGCATAGAAATAAAACAGATTTCTATTTCGGGATTGATATATTTAAGGCTGAATTAAATTAACAGAAGGAACTCACGCCAAACGTACAAGAAACCTCTCCCATTGTATATTAGTAGATTATTGACTTTAATGTTCCTGTTGTTTATCCAGTATTTGTATTGGCGGGGGTGCGACACAAAAGCGGGATGGAGAATTCGCTGAAAAGCCCCAGCTCCATGTCGTAGGTTTTTGTTCCGTTGCTAGTTATAGATCTGTTTCGCCGAATCACAGTGAAATCGAAAGTGAACAATAGAAATTCAAAGCCTATAACAAGCTGATCGAGCACAGGCATGAAAAGTGTGCGAGAAGCTTAGGGAAAGCAGCACAAAGATGGGAATGACACCACGAAGTTCAAGTGGAGCGTGATCAGCTCAGGCGATCAGCTGCAGTTATAAGTAAGGATCCATGGCCGCTATTGGGCTCTACAAGTTGAGAACCTTGATTAGGGAGACTTTGCTAGAATTTCGTGAGTGTATGCGTGTGTTTTTCTTTGTTTGCTTTCGCATGTACTGACCTGCCTTCTAGGCTTTAATGCGAGATTTCCACTTTCGACATCAGTAGTGTCGAAACCTGAGACAACGGGGGCCTAACATCAATAGGTGGGAGTTATAAATTGCAGGTAAGGCATGCCAACCCATCATCTCTATCAGCGTAGTGTTACTCAGAAACAAAAGGCTAAAAGGACATATGGGCACAAGATCAGAGGGCCTGTAATTAGTCAGAGAGTGACACAAAATTGCAAAGACAACAACGTTGCTCCCCACTCCACTTCTCGAGCCCTCTGGAAATCAACAACACTGGACTTTCCCACTCGTATTTGCAACCACTCCCCTTTCATGGTTTTTTTGGTTAAGATGGCGAAACCGTGGCAAAGGGGTTCGATCCTAATACTGCTGTGACCTCATTGCCCCGCCATACCCAATGGCGCCACGAACCACGAGCCACACTCACAGCAGTTTACCCAACCAGGGGCCTCAGTGACGCAACAAAAAGATTCACTGCTATACTGAAAGGCCTTTCAAACGATACAAAAGAGCTCTCGGAGCAAAGGTCCCCCCGGTGTCCGTCTTTTCGGGCGAACGCTGTGAGAACTTGGCCTTGGGGACACGAAGAGGTACGGATGTACACGGAGTTACGAAGTTCCCCGGGTCGTTTCCCCACATTCTTGTGGAAAGGGTGTCACCCTTTTCCCAATTTTTGCGTTGTTGGGTGATCAGTGGGAGTTCTCCACACGTTTTACTTGATACATATAAGGGAGGCACAGCCCTCATATGTTAAATTCTTGTCGCTGTCGTTGTAGGTTCCGTAGAAGGTTCAGTAAAGCGCAATATGTCCTCATCACACTCTCATCTCCCACTCTCCGTCACCGTGGAGCTGCCAAACGGCAAGAGCTACGAGCAGCCAACTGGTTTGTTCATCAACAACGAATTCGTTGCCTCTCGTCAAGGAAAGACTTTCGAGGTGATAAACCCTTCCACTGAGGAGGAAATCTGCCACGTTTACGAGGCTCGCGAGGATGATGTTGACCTCGCTGTTGATGCTGCTGAGAAGGCCTTTTACTCTGGCGTGTGGTCCCAGGTCCATCCAAGTGTTCGTACCAAGGCCATCCACAAATTAGCAGATCTGATTGAGGAGGATGCAGAAATAATTGCATCCATTGAGTCCTTGGATAACGGTAAGGCTATCACATCTGCTCGTGGAGATGTGGGCCTCACTATTCAATACCTTAGATCTGTGGCTGGTTGGGCTGACAAAGTTGACGGCCGTGTCATTGACACAGGAAGCACTCATTTTACTTACACAAAGCGTGAGCCAATTGGTGTTGTTGGGCAGATCATTCCATGGAATTTCCCTCTTCTCATGTGGGCTTGGAAGGTTGGCCCTGCCTTGACCACTGGTAACACAGTTGTTCTCAAAACTGCTGAATCCACTCCACTATCTGCATTGTATGTTTCTAAATTTGTTGAAAAGGCAGGTATCCCGGCTGGTGTTCTCAACATTGTGTCTGGATTCGGTAAGATCACTGGTGAGGCCATTGCTACACACTTGCGAATCAAAAAGGTTGCATTCACTGGATCCACAGCCACTGGTCGTCACATTATGAGAGCCGCTGCCAACTCTAACTTGAAAAAAGTGACTTTAGAACTGGGTGGTAAGTCCCCAAATATTATCTTTGATGATGCTGACGTTGACAGAGCCGTCGAGAGTGTTATCACCGGTATCTTCTTCAACTCCGGTGAAGTGTGCTGTGCAGGCTCCCGTCTTTATGTCCAACAGGGGATCTACGCTACTTTCATTAAAGCTCTTCAAGAGGCTACAGAGGCCGTCAAAGTTGGTGATCCATTTAACGAGTCTACTTTCCAAGGTGCTCAAACTTCTCAGATCCAGCTCGACCGTATTCTTGAATATGTCCGTATTGGTAAGGAGGATGGTGCTCGTGTCATCACTGGTGGTGAACGTCTAGGCGGAAAAGGCTACTTTGTTAAGCCAACCATCTTTGCTGATGTGAAGGAGGAGTCGAAGATTGTTAAGGAAGAGATATTTGGTCCTGTTGTTACCATCACCAAGTTCAGCTCTATTGAGGAGGTTCTTGCCTTGGCTAACAACACCTCCTACGGTTTGGCGGCAGGTATCCACACCACGAATGTTAAGACTGCAATTGAGGTATCTAACAAATTGGAAGCTGGTACTGTTTGGATCAACACTTACAATGACTTTGACTGTCAAACCCCATTCGGAGGCTACAAACAATCTGGTATTGGTCGTGAGATGGGTACTGAAGCTTTGGACAACTACACCCAGGTTAAGGCGGTGAGATTAAGAATTTGATTTTCATTTATTGATTAGCTATGAAGAAATTTGACATTTCTTTTTTTTCTCCCTGTTCTATATTATCTAGGCTTAAATTTCCAGTGTGATGGACCTCTTAGAGTCATGAACCTCTTGCCGTACTTCTTCCAACGCACGTTCTTCATACCACCCAAAGAGTAGAGCGATGAGGCCATCCACAACTCCACTTACTGCAACTAATGTAGAACTTAGCACCCAAAATACCGAAGACCAATTTGCTCTATCTGTTGTGAATGTGGTCACGACAGTGGCGGCGATGACATACAACACCGAGACGAAAAAGTGCCATGACCTCCACTGAATCTGCCACCTTGAAATAGCTCTATAACTTTCCAAAAGTTCCAACATTTCATCATGATAATCGACACGCACAATGCTTGGCGATTCAAATCTTCCCAAGGGTTTAGGGTTGAAAGTTTTCTCACCAATTTTGTGCACTTGTAGGGTACAGGAATATGCAAAATGATCAGAATATGACCCAATACCAGTCACTTGATTGACGAAATCGACTTGAGCACTAATTGTTGTTAGTTTGTCTCCATCAATCAACGCATAATCCAATCTCTGAGCTTCCGTTGGGTCACGATTTGCTCTCCAAGTGTTCAGAATGGAATCACACGTAGTACCACCAATTTCAATCTGTTGTTCAGGAGATAACGACTGGATGTATCCCAGATCCTGGACTCCATTTAATTGCTCCCAACTATCGACTAAGCCAGTCTCTAAAGTCAAGAACTTATGAGGCAATGAGCCAGGTCTTGAATTCAAATCACCCACGATAACGACAGCATATCCAGCCTTTGTTAACATCTTAGATAACCTTGAAAAGTCCCAAGCCTGACAAGATCTATGACATTCGTAGGCAGCATCACCATTAAGCGCATAAGGGGCATGCATGTGTGAATTGAGAATTGCCAATGGCGCCGTGTCTTCAGACATCGGCTTGAGTAGTGTAACGGCAACCGACTTTCCAACGTACCAATCCCCCCTCCAGAATGCCGAAGGCCTTCCGTTTATAGGGAATCGGTACAAAAACGTCGATTCGATAGGCACCTTCGATAAGATCGCCAATCCTGGCCCTGAAATGATGCCTGAATGGAACCGTCTTCTGTAAGGGAACCATTGCGTACAGCTTTTTTCAAAGTACTCCCAATCTTCGTGCACCCAGACTTCCTGAAGAGCAACAACGTCGTACTTCTCATGGTCACAAGCAATTCTGTCTGCAATGGCGTGGAGTCTCTCCTTTCGGGATTTAGACACGTATTTGAGCCCCCAGGTGTTAAACGTGAGGAACTTAAGCGATGGCGCTGATGAGCTCATCGTTCTGAACCCTTGTAGGCAAGGGGGTGGCACTTGCTTGTGAAAAGAAGAAGCGAATGTGGCCCGATCTCAACGTATCACTTTAACAACCACAAGATTAGCCGCTCGCTGGTTCCTTCAAATAGTGCCCAGAGCAGCAGAATAGGGGGTCTTCCTGCACCACATCCTTCGACTCAATGTTTGATCCAAAACACCCAGACACCACATAAGTAAACAAAACAAAACAAAACAAAACAAACCCTCAAAAAACAACCAAAGGACCGGACGCGTCGATTCAGCAGTTCTGTTGAGCCATAAGGCATAGGGACCATGTCTGACGTCACTACTTTTGATCCAGAAGTTGAGCAGCGTCTCGTGGAGATAACTGAGAAGTTCAACCAGTTCATTGCGCGTCAGAAGACCGAGATCATCAGGGCCAACGAATTACATTCTGCAAAAGTCAAGCAAGTTTGGAATGAGCACCGCGAGCTGCTGAAACATTTGCAGGACGCCATGCAGCGTGAACAAGCACTTCAGTCTCAACTGGAGAAGGAAATCGGAGATGCGAATACTTCACAGTCCAGGCTCGCAGATCTTAAGTTGAAAGAGAAGCAACTGGCTGATGAACGTAAGATATTGGAGAAGCAGGTGATAGAGTTGAAGGATAAAGTGGAAGAGAGGCGTGCAGAGCTTTCAAAGCTACGAGAGAACCAGCAGCGGCAGGGAGAGTTGGACCTTCCAGAGACAATGATCTATGAGCAATTACTTGGTTTTAAGATTGATGGAATCCAGGAAGATTTACTCAGGTTTGTGTTCACCAACATTGATTCCAAAGAGCCTCAAAGGGAGTACTCGCTTGACCTAGATGTCGGCCAACATCTGTACAAATTGGCTAATATTCAGCCAGAGATCCCAGAGGAAGAGAAGAATGCTATTTTGTCCCAACTCAACAAGACGCGAGATCTCACCCAGTTCTTGAAGAGAGTGAGGCAGGAATTCAAAAAACTGTGATATTGCCTCTAGCATCCACCAATTCATGACCCTTTCACGATAGCTTAATGCTGGTTTGTAGCGGTTGCCCTCATTTTTTCTGACTTATTTGTAAATATTAGATCTATCCTGCCTATTCGCGTGCACCACGAAATAGAAAACACTTCAAAATGAGCTCTTCCTTCCCATAGAGAGCCACAAAAAAGGCCACTGCAGAACAATCAGAGAATTAAAAAATTGACTATGAGCACAGTACGAGTCTCCAATATTCCTAGAGATGCACCAATAGACGCCTTGATTGATCTTTTCACCTCATTCGGTACTATTCTCCAGTCAAAGCCAATGAACTCATTTGTTGACATTCAGTTTCAAGAGATTCAAGACGCCCAGGCTGCTTTAGATAACATGAACGGATTTAAGTTCTACACTATGTACCTACATGTATCAAAAGTCAGTGAAAACAACAAGCTGGACTCATTAGAGAGCGGAAAAGCTATTTGGGATCAAGATCATGAGATAAATTAATAGGCCGCCGATGAACACTACAGAACCGATGAAAAAAACACAATAAAGTAAAGAACAGTTCATTATTGTATCAGAACAGAAAAAGAGGTATCACAGTATTTGAAAAGGCTTGACTGAATAATTCTATGTGTTTAGTGGACTTGTCATATGATGAATGATTAAATGAATGACTGCAATGACAACTCTTGTGGACCCATAGATAACACCAGAAGAGCAATAGACGAAGGATAAGAAAAGGTCATTAGTGTACATTATTGGAGAAATCTTTTATTCAGATCTCCACAGCTCCCATTCTCACAAGGCTCTTAGACCATTGTCTGGCCACAACGGATGCCTTCATAAATCTCTTTGAAGCATACTTCTTAAAGAACTCTTCGTGAATAACAGGACCAACGAGGTATTGCAGATATAACTGAACAACAGGCTCGAGGTCCTGCTCGAAGTACTCACCGGAGTAATGAACCAAGTTGCCGTCCCATTCGTCCTTTCCAAGCATCTTTCTTGACAGATACATTGAAGCAGCAGCACAAAGAGATGGTTTGATACCGATGAAGCGATGATCCATAATAGAAATCTCTAAGAAGTACTTGGCCACCGTTCTGGTGTTAACATCGTAATCATCAGCTTTGGAAATTCTTCTTAGGAAGTTCATTGGGTTTGGATAACTGAGATCAAAGTCCAGAACTTCAAGAACAAACTTCTCTGCACTCAAAATATCCTCTGTAGTAGATCCACTCTCCGAAGAAAAGTTAGCCACACTAGGTGAATAGATCTCTTCATATTTAGAGGCGATAAACAGACCTGCGGTACCCAAAAGCTGGAGCCGACTCACTTGCACCGTCTCACGACTCAAGAAACGATCAACAAGGTTAATGGCCACAAACAGGGTTTCCGGCAACAATCTAAACTTGGTATGAACTTCACACATCCAATCAACTAGTTGATCACGCATATTTGCATTTATGTAAGTCTGCCTTGAGAGGTAATCTCTTGCTGGAAGGGTCTTGATCTCCAAACGACTCAAATAGTTAAAGATCTCGACAACGTATTCGCTGACCATTAATGGATCATCCCAATCCTCTTCATCCAAATCATCCCATTCGTATTCCAACGTCTTGGAACGTTTATGCTGGTGATGCTGAATAGTCTGGGATTCGGCTGGAATACTGTTTGAAGAGGCAGGTCTTTTGATAGCCCTTGTGGGTTCCACTGCCGCAGTTGTTGTGGCTGATGTAGTAGCAAGCCCCTTACCGTTTCCATTGCTGACCAACTTGGTATTGGTGACATTGGACAAGGCACTTCTTCTCACTGGGATCTGGGATCTCTTAGCCTCAGCCTTGGCTTTGAGGTTGTTCTCATCCTGAACAGCCTGGTGCTGCTGTTGATGGTGGTGGACGTCCATTACTTCTCGTTGTACCGTCCCAATTGATCCTCAGAGAAGAACGGCAAAGAGTAAGAAGAGAGTTAAGGTGAATTGGGGCAAAAGGGCGAAAGATATCTTTTGAGACTGCTCCTTTGTGAATCCTGGAACAAGCTGGGTGCGCTAAAAGAGAAAAATTGCCCGGCCCCATATGCTTGCAATTTTGGCCCAAAACGGAAAAAGGTAAACAAGCTTAGCGCATAAAGCCGCACATCAAAATCCACTTTGGGATAATAATCAACAGAAAAGCGAGTGAAGCCTTCACCGAAGACCTGTCACAACTCGAATGATGATAGGATCTACTACATAATGTATGTCAGTTCATCATCGTGTTTGCAATCATTAGAGAGAAGGGGTCAAAAGGACCCTCAACCTTGTACATAATCGTAGTAGAAATAAAAAAAAGAGAGAATGCAAGGAAAAAAGAATTAAAAAAGAATGCAATAATGTAAGGTAACAAAGAAAGAGTAGACAAAGTGGGGTACGTGGCTCTGGAGGACTTGGTCAATCACAATGTTAAAAAATCTAATCTTCCATCACATCCTCCTCGTTGGCTCGTGTCACCTTGGCCCAATGTCTGGCAAGAATTGATGACTTCATGTACTTTTTTGAAGCATACTTCTTGAAGAACTCTTCATGCTGCACCGGCTCCACCAAGTAGTTCATCAAGAGATCAACGACGTGCTTCATGTCATTCTTGGTGTATCCTCCAGAGTAATGGATCAGCGTGCCATTCCATGGAGCTCTTTTTAACATTCTTCGAGAAACAAACATGGCAGCAGCAGCGCATAAAGATGGCTTGATCCCAATAAATCTGTGATCCATGATGGATATCTCTAAAAGGTATTTACCCACAGTTCTTGTCTCAATGTCATAATCATCAGCTTTAGAGATTCTTCTCAAAAAATTCATTGGGTTTGCATAACTCAAATCAAAGTTCAAAACTTGCAAGATATATCTCTCTGCACTTAAAATATCTTCCTCTGAATAACCGCCATCTGTTACGTATGAATAGTTCTTTACGCTTGGAGAATACACTTCTTCATACTTGGCTGCAATGAAAAGGGACCCTGTGGCTAACAGTTGAAGTTTATCCACTTGAACCGTCTCTTTAGACATGAAGCGATCCATGATGTTGATTGCAAGGAACAAAGTCTCAGGTAACAATCTGAATCTAAGATGCACTTCGACGATCCAGTCGACCAAGATTGATCTCATTTTTGGTTTCAAATCAGCTTGCTTTTGGAGGTACTTGGAATCTGGTAGTGTCTTAACCTCCAATTCTGAAAGGTAATCAAAGATATCGTCAGCATAATCAGCAGCCATGAGCGGGTCATCTATATCATCAGCATCCAAATTCTCCCACTGGTATTCAGTCTTTGAACGTTTCACATTTGCCGGTTGATCTGTAGACGTTTCTGTTGCTGTTCGCTTCAATGCCATACGTGAGTGTAACTGTTGCGGCTGCTGCTGCTGCTGAGCATGCTCTTCATTTTGCTCCTCTGAGGATGCCTCTGTTATCTCAGCCTCAGCTTTCTTCTCAATTAATGCAACTTCTCTTTTCGTTTTTGATCTTGTTTGGATCTTTGATGTTGGTATGCTGGATGATGCAGTGGGTTGGGTAGCCGTCGTGTTGGTCACATTCGACAATGCGGGTCTTGAGCTTATCCCAAACACGGAGGAGCCAGTCCTCTGGGATGTCGAATTAGCATTAGCAATGGGGTTGTCAGTGGAGGCAACTCCTGAGATCTTGGTTGCCTTAAAGACGGCATTCTCGTCCTGAACAGGCGCTTGCCCAAGAGTGGTGTGGTCGCTGGGCATTAAGAAAGATGTTGTGTGCGTGCAATGGGATAGAGGCCTCCCGTTAACGAGTCTGTGAGTGGCAATAGATGGCTCGACGCGTCACACTCGAAGCCGAAGAGGGGATAAAGTTGAGGCAAACAGGAGAAAGCGAGTGGAATGCCGTAATCGTGCTAGGTGGACAGAGAAGGAGAGTGGAGGAGGGCGTCGTGAACTGGCGGGTTGTAATCTTGGGGAGGTAAGCAGGCCAGTCTCCTCTTGCAAATGTTCTTCTTGATCTGATCGACCCCCAAAAAGCGCTGTTTCGGACAGAAGAGAGATTTTGAGGTTGGGAAGGAGGGACGCGTCCACAAAATTGCCTAGGCGGCTAAACACTAAGCAAAGCACACCGCTTACATCAGCAGAAAATCTCGCGTCGCGACGGAAAACGTAAACAAAGAGAGACACCCGTACACCAAGAAAGAAAAAAACTCCGAGTTTCCGCGATTATTTCCTGAAGAAGATAGTTGCCTATTTCGTGAATTATGTCAGCCTCCCTCTCGGCCGCCGCCGCCGCTTAAGCCTGGTTTTTTCTTTTACATCAGGTCTCTCATACTGAATGCAAGTAATGAGTGGCAGAACGAGAAGGTTTTTGTGAAGAAGAGTCCGATCTTCCACTACTGGACGTCGACACACACTCTTGGAAGAAGCAGTACCCAGTAGCAATGGCAGAGGTCCGCATTCTTGCGCATATGAACAAGGATCACCGCCTATCCATCGAGGACTATCTCGTAGTGTATGGGGGAGTCAAGCTCACCAGCAAGATCCAGAACATCAAGATGACACACATCGAGCTAACGCACATGACAATCACCTTTGACCATGAGGAGTTGGAGTTCCCTGTGGAGAAGGTGATTCCCTTTGAGCCGGCACTTGGAGAGCTGAAAGAAGCCCGTACTAGGCTAGTGGAAATGGCCAGATTTGCAGCAGGCAAGAGAGGCTACTCGCCGTATCAGATTGCTGATTTCAAGGCGCCGTCCATTGGCAATTGGGTGCTTATTGCACTCATTTATTTGCCCTTCCTGACCTACCTCCAGCCCGAGCTCTTGAGAAACTCAACAGTCCTTGGCGTGCTACGGCAGTCGCAGGTTGACTGGTTGTTGAGGAACGCCCTCAACATCACATACCTCACGATCCTTATTCACGCCGCCGAGTGTATTCTCGTCTTTAAGCCGAAGCTGCAACACTACAGAGTGCCAACTGACAACCAGCTGGAGTGGTATATCTCAGGACTCATGGAGGGTTATCCTGCTGTCAAGCGATTCAACCAGCTTGTGGCGGAGAAGAGCCATTAATCTATAATCTTTAACAGTGTACCTCATAGTAGAGTGACCGCGCACGGCTCGGAACTGGGGAAGCCAAATGGTCGGAATAGGCCAAAGTGCCACAAAGCAGGGAAAACGGCGTTTGTGTCTGCGGCGCCTCTCGAATGCACGAGGCGAAAAAGGCAATGAGGCACTATCCGTACGCTCAGGTGGCTGTTATTTTACACTAAACTGTGGATACCAATATAGAGAGATATAAGGTTGGCGCTTGGGTTCCCCAGACCAGATGAAAAGCCACCAAGCGTTTGAAAATATGATTGCTTTTTGTGGTGAAATTACGTCCTCAAGACCTGGTGCACAAGAGCCCTGGAGAAAAAAATGTGTCAAACCTTTCTACACGCGGCATCAAAAACTGTGGCGGAACGGTGGCGGTGAAGCAATTTCCTTCCATCATCACTATATAGATCAGATGGTCTGCTCACAAGCGGCCAATGTAGCATTCTCTAGGAGTTGTGACCCTGTGAATCAAAAAAGATGTTTAAGAAGGGAGAAGAAGTCCAACAGGTGACTGTTAAGGCCCAGGACGAGGGTTACAAGGACATCGGATACATCTCTGCGACCGGTCTTATCCTCAACAGAATTATCGGAACTGGTATTTTTGCTACTCCTTCGACCATTGTACTGTTGCTCAATGGATCTGTTGGTCTTGCGTTGGTGATGTGGGTTATCGGTGCCATCATTGCCCTCAGCGGTATGTTTGTGTACATGGAATTCGGATCCGCCATCCCTAGAAATGGTGGTGAGAAGAATTACTTGGAGTACGTCTTTGGAAAGCCTCGTTTCTTTGTCACTGCAATGTATGCTGCTTATGTGTTCTTCCTTGGTTGGGCCTCTGGTAACTCCATTGTCTGCGGCCAATACATCCTTACTGCTGCTGGTGTCGAAGTGACTCGTTGGGGTGAGAGAGGTATTGGTATTGCTGCCATTACTTTTGCCTTCCTCGTTAACGGTACAAACGTTAAGGCTGGTGCTTACTTGCAGAACATCTTGGGTCTCTTCAAGATTGGTGTTGTTCTCTTCATTTGTATCACCGGATTTGTTGCCCTTGGTGGATGGAAGAAGACTGATAACTTCCACAACTCTTTTCACGGTGCTTCTGGTGCTACCGGCTATGGTATTGTCAATGCTCTTTACAACATCATTTGGTCCTTTATTGGTTACTCCAATGCCAACTATGCCCTTGGTGAGGTTCGTAACCCAGTGAAAACTTTGAAATTTGCTGCGCCAGTTGCTCTTGTTGTTCTCGCCATCATATACTTCTTTGTTAATGTTGCTTACTTTGCTATTGTCCCAATGGAGACTTTGCAGACCTCGAAAACCATCTTGGCTGCAGACTTCTTTGAGATTGCATTTGGATCCACTGCTAAGAAGGCCTCTTCAGTCTTTGTTGCTCTCAGTGCCTTGGGTAACGTTATGTCTGTTATCTTCTCTCAAGGTCGTATCATTCAATCTTTGGGACGTGAGGGTATTCTTCCATTCCCGAAGTTCTTTGCTACCTCCCGCCCATTCAACACTCCATTTGTTGGTCTCTTCCAGCACTGGGTTGTTTGTGTCATTACAATCTTGGCCCCACCACCAGGCGATGCTTATAACTTCATCATGAACTTGATTTCTTATCCTCTTAATGTGGTCAACTTCTTTGTCGCCATTGGCCTCTTGTACTTGAACGTCCAACACAAGAGAGGCAAGCTGAACTGGACTCCGCCACTCAGGGCATCTATTCCAGTTGTTATTTTCTTTGCATTGGCCTCATTGTACCTGGCTGTCGCTCCATACATTCCGCCATCAGCTGGTCAGAGTGTCTACAACGATTTGCCTTACTACGTCCACTGTGTCACCACCTGGGGTATTTTCGGCATCGGCGCTGTTTATTGGCTCTTCTGGGCCAGGCTATTACCTAAGTGGTTTGGCTACAAACTCCTTGTGGAGGAAATTATTGGAGAAGATGGTTTCTGGAGAAAAGAGATCAAGAAAGTGAGTGTCGAGGAGTATGACAGCTACAGAGTGGAACAAGGAAGTTCGTCCGAAGAGCTCGACATCAATCCTTCCACAAAGACAGATCAATCGAAGCTTTGATTTAACGAGTAATAATGTCCTGTTTTGTTCCTGCCGGAAAATTTTGGTTTTAAATGCATTTTAATTAGTTTTGTGACATGTTGTAGACCAGCCATTTTTGTCGTCCCACCCATAGTTAAATCCGAGTTCGCGCGAGCGGGATATCGGACTCTGCCTTAAAAGGTGTCTTTACTCTCCGATCTCGTCAGATTTTCAATAGGTGGCATGATGGCAGAGAACCTCTACAACGATTCAATAGAACCACACAACCGCTACGAAGGATGTCTGAACAACGTATTATCAGCCACATGAACCATGGCCACAGTATTTCCATTACTGACTATGCGGCTGTGTATGGGGGTGTGAACGTTTCCAACGTATCAGACATCAAGATGACAGATATTCAATTGTCCCACCTGACAATCACATACGTTCAGAATGGCGAGACCAAGCCTGTGGAAATTCTCTTTGAGCCACCAATGGAAAGTATGAAAGAAGCCCGCGTAAGACTTGTTGAATTGGCAAAGGCTGCTGCTAAGAGGAGAGGCTACTCCGCATACCAGATCAATGAATACAGAGGTCCTGCTCTTAGAGACTATGCATTTGTTGGCTCACTCTACTTGCCATTCACTGCTTGGTGCGCGCCAGGCCTGCTGAAGAACAGGTTTGTTCTTTCTGTTATCCCAGCGTCTGTCGTGGATTCAGTCTTGAAGTATGCAGTCAGATGGACGGGGCTGCTTCTTGCTATGCACTTCACCGAGGCTTTTTTCATCCTGAAGAAAAAGCTGGACCACTACAGAGTCCCATTGAAATACCAGCTTATGTGGTATATCGACGAGCTTATTGAAGGATTCCCTGTCTTCCAGAGATTCGATCGTGTTGTGGCTGAGAAGATTCATTGATTCTGCTTCTCCTCCTTAGAAAGTATCAGGAGAAGTCAGCTATGTGTTTGTTTTTCCTAATCTAATGATCGAGACCTTTATAATATGAGTATATATCAATGTTGGTAGTCACAGTTATGGTGCTGAGTAGAAGAAATTAGGTCTCCTTTCTTCCTTTTCCTCCCCACAAAGGGATGCCCATGTGTCCCAAACCAGCCTAAATCCGAGCGGTGGAAAAATTTATGTGCCAGTGCTCATCTCTCTCATCTGTCTGTTGTGCTTGGATTATCACGAATATTTGAGGAAATAGGACAGAAATATGGCTGTCAGACAATCAAAGACGGCAAAATATGCTGCCAAACAAAATGGAAAGAGGACTATCGAATCAGAAGTGTTTCGTGATTCCGCTGCACGTAACAGACTTGGATTCGCCTCGAATCAACAGGAGAAGTCCAAAGTGAGAAAACCAAGAAAGGCAGATGTCAAGAAGGAGCAGGCATTGGCGAGACTATACGGAAAAAAGAAGGGTCCTAGAGTTTATGATGAAAAGGAACTTGATCTGCCCGTACTAAACCGTGCTATTATGCCTGGCGCTAAGAGACCACGAGGTAAGAAGGGTAAGAAGTTTGTTAATGAGGCCCCTGAGGAGAACACACAAATGGATCGCATCATTTCGGAAATCATTATGAAGGATGAAAAGAGAGATATGTCTAAGCTTGAAAAGGCGCAAAGGCTCGAAGAGCTCAGAGAGTTGAAGCGTAAAGAGATGGACAAGAAAGAAGAGGAGAAGACAAACAAACTTGAGGACAAGAAACAAGAGATCAAGAACAGGGCAACAAAGGCCAGATCGGACAGACGAAAGAGAGCTAAACTTCTGAAGGAGGAGTCCGAGACAACAGAGGAGAAGCCAAAGAAGAAGTCTGTGTCGTTTGCGTAAATAAATGGTTGGCCGTTGAAATGAAGGAATTTATTAGCGCATCTGAATGTAAACGTATATAGAGCCGCAAAATGATTAACACTCACTAGTATCCTGTTGAAGACAAACCCGGAGACCAAACCAACCTCTATGTAAACCACGCTAAATTGTTATCAACTAATTAGGATAGAGATAAGCGTGTCTTTAACATAAAATGACATAAGCAACATGATTAAGCTGACATAATCATATTATTTATCGCCGTGCTGTCGGGTAAAACAGAGTTGGTGACCCTCTCCCCAGCCAACCTTCTTATCAATACAAACAGGCCAATTCAACTACCAGAAAGGGCACTAAAACTACTGGAAGAGTCATTAAATTATGACGCCTCCACCGGTTCCGCTAGATTCCTTGGTGGTGCCGGCCTCAGAGCCTCAGCAGCTGCAGAATCAGCAAAGCCAGCCCCAACTTCAACATCATCAACAGCAGCAGAGCGGTGTCTCGCAGGCGCTACGGCCACTGAACAGTGAGGTTCGCCATGGATTTGAGATGGACGCTCAGTACATGGAGTTCCTAGCCGACAACTTCTTCCTCTACTTTGACGATAAGCGCCATCACACAAATGGTAACGCATTGACAGAAACCGAGAGGAGAGAAAGAGCTGATTACTATCAGGCTATCCCGGATTGGAAGATCATGAAGGATCGTCAAAAGACGGTGAGTGCTGCCATAGTCCTTTGTCTCAACATTGGAGTGGATCCCCCGGATGTTGTGAAGACCCACCCATGTGCTAAGACAGAGGCTTGGGTTGACCCAATTACTTTCAACGACACAAAGAAGGCCATTGAGGCAGTAGGAAAGTCACTACAGACACAGTATGAGACTCTCAGTCTGAAAACCAGATATAAGCAATCATTGGATCCATGTGTTGAAGATGTCAAGCGTTTCTGCAACTCGCTGAGACGCAACGCTCGTGATGAGCGCATCTTGTTTCATTACAATGGTCATGGTGTGCCGCAGCCTACCCAGTCTGGAGAAATCTGGGTTTTCAACAGAAACTACACACAGTACATTCCAATATCGCTGTATGATCTTCAGACTTGGCTTGGTGCTCCATGTATCTACGTCTGGGACTGCAATAGTGCCGGAAATATTGTCACAAACTTCAGAAAGTTTGTCCAAAAACGTATTGATGATGATAACGAAGGGTCACACGACGCAAGCGCTCCTTCACCGACTTCTGCATATATAGATTGCATTCAACTTGCTGCTTGCAAATCTCATGAACTACTCCCGATGGACCCAGACCTTCCAGCCGATTTGTTCACGTCTTGTCTCACATGTCCAATCGATATCAGCATAAAATGGTTCATCATGCAGAGTCCAATTAAGAAGAGTTATTATGGGCCATTACTTGAGATGGCCAAGAACAACCCAACAGGAAACATTGTTATTCCAGGAAAATTGACCGATCGCCGGACTCCATTGGGTGAACTCAATTGGATCTTTACAGCCATTACAGATACTATTGCATGGACTTCATTACCGAGACCACTCTTCAAACGCCTCTTCAGACAGGATCTTATGGTTGCAGCATTGTTCCGTAACTTCCTACTTGCCAAACGTATTATGCCAACATACGGATGTCACCCGATTTCTGATCCTCCATTACCGGATATTCAATTCCACTCGATGTGGGAATCTTGGGATCTTGCTATCGATCAAGTACTCAACCAGATCTTGAAGAACATTAATAATGATGTTTCGTTAAGTTCTATGGGAGTGACACTGCCAAGTACAGCCACATCAGAATCAAATTTGACTTCTCCAAATGGCGACGGATCCTTAATAAATGGTAACTCTATCCCCTCTTCAATGAATGGTGGGGCGCCAGTTACCGCTGTATCTTCAGTTGATCCAAATATTCAAAACTACCAGCATTCTACATTCTTTGAACAGCATCTCACAGCATTTGAACTTTGGCTGAAATATGGGTCTTCTACAAGAGAACCACCAGAGCAGCTTCCGATCGTTCTGCAAGTGTTACTATCGCAAGTTCATCGTGTTCGTGCACTGGTTTTGTTATCCAAATTTCTCGATTTAGGTCCTTGGGCAGTCTATCTTGCTCTTTCAATTGGTATCTTCCCCTACGTTCTCAAACTTCTTCAGTCTCCAGCGCCTGACCTTAAGCCAGTCCTAGTGTTCATTTGGGCAAGGATTATGGCTGTTGATTATAAGAACACACAACAGGAACTTGTTAAAGACAGAGGCTTTAACTACTTCCTGGTAATGCTCAATCCAAGGGATGGCACTTCAAGCTCAAACACAAATAACGATCACAAGGCTCTGTGTGCATTGATTTTGAGTCTGTTTGTTCGGGGGTTCAAGAATGGTCAAAAGCTATGTTTTTCTCCAGATTTCGTTGATAAGCTTCTGGATTATCTACAGTCATCAGATAATCCACTACTACGCCAATGGTGTGCACTTCTTATTTCACAGCTTTGGGAGGGTAATTATGATGCTAAATGGATCTCTTATAAAGAGGGATTGCTGGACAAGCTCCTGAAACAGATTAACGACCCAATTCCAGAAGTACGTGCATCTATTGTCTTAGCGTTGACAAGTTTTCTTCTGGATGAGAATGAGGAAGATGAAATTAAAGAGGAGTCAAACATTATTATGGCCGTTTTATCATTGGCAACAGATGCAAGCCCCATGGTTCGTAAAGAGGTGATAATTTGTCTGTCCAAGATTGTCAAGAAGAACATCAACAACTTTATTGTTTTGGCATTCAATGAGCTGTATGCCGAGATTTCGAACATCACCGATTTACATAATGAGACCAAGCAATCTGTTGGATACGGATCCATTTATCATATTATCTTCAAGACTGTTCTGCTGTTATCATGCGACGGTCATATACAAGTGAAGTTATACGCAGAGAGAGTAATTGATTATATATTGATGAGACTTAAAGAATCTCCATTAAAAGAGACAGTTGTTGAAATGGAAAGTGTTCTGTTACAAAGCTCTAATACGTCATTGGGTCTTGGCGCCATCACTCAACAATTACCGAAGCCAATCAAACTGAATGGCAATGCACATACGGACACTAAACAAAGATCTGTGACTACTGGGAACGAGAGAAATAACAATGACAATTCGTCATTATCTGGACTTTCAATATTGAAACGTACACTTTCTTTTTCCAATTTATTGAAACCGTTTGGTTGGTCTTCAAATGAGAGTCAATCAGCAGAACATGAACAATCCAACAATTCGAATCAAGTTTATTTGACCACAGCACATGGATCTTCACCCTTACCGAAGACTGCGAGATTTGATGCAACTGAGGCTGTAGAAGATTTCCCTGAATTACCATTGGTTTCCACATTCTTTGATTACAGTGTTGAGTATTTCCAAGAACCGCAGATGCACAAGCACGAGGTTGATGAACCAGGAAGTTTGGAATATACCCAACGAATTTGGAGGCGTAACAGAAATGAGTCCATTATCAATGAAACCCAGCCACAAAAGAATTTGTCATTAAGAGGTGATTGGAAGACGAATCTGGCTTTTTTGAACAATAAGACTCAGCCAAAGCTGATGAAATTTGCCCAATTTGAGAGTTATTTGATTACATCTGACGATAGAGATAATATCGCAACATTCGACTGGGAAGAAGCCAAGCAGCTTTCAAGATTCTCCAATGGTAATCCATTTGGTACCAAGATAACTGACATGAAATTAATCAATGAAGACGATTTGCCTTTGCTGTTTACTGGCTCATCTGATGGTATTGTTAAGCTATACAAGGATTTCCATTCAATGGAAGATCTCAGACTTGTAACTTCATGGAGAGCATTAACAGATTTATTATTGACACCAAGATCTACAGGATTATTGATGGATTGGCAACAAAGTCGTGGTTCTTTGCTGGTTACTGGTGATGTCAAGATCATTCGCATTTGGGATGCACCAAGAGAGTTGTGTCTAATTGATATTCCCGCGCGTTCGTCGAGTGCTATTACTTCTTTAACTTCTGATCAAGTTGCCGGTAATATATTCGTTTCTGGATTTGGGGACGGAACTATTAGAGTCTATGATCGTCGTTTAGACCCAAGGGACTCGATGGTTAAGCTTTGGCGTAACAGCAATGGAGAAAGATCATGGATTACCAACATTCATATGCAAAGAGGGGGTTATCGGGAATTAGTGAGTGGATCGACCAACTCTATGGTAAATTTATGGGATATTAGATTGGACGAGCCTGTTGTTAGTTTCAAAGGACATGAAAAGACAATGACAAGTGTTCAAGTTCATGAACATGCTCCAGTTATTGCCACAGGCTCAAGAATGGTTCGCCTTTGGACTACTTCCGGAGATTTGGTGTCAAGTTTCAAGAATTCTAGTGGGTTTGCAAGTAACCTACAAAATAGAACCCCTTATTTATCGTCATTGGCATTACATCCACATAGAATGATGCTTGCTGCCAACAACACACATGACCCATACATCGGTATTTACAAATGTACGGAGGCCAGGGACTAATGTCTTCTCCACCATTCAAAGGCTTTTGCGCCGACAAAGCCCAATGTTACCACTGCGCATTGTTGAATGATTTTGAGGATAAGGTCCTGTCTTTGTGATCTTTGTACAGCTTGTGAATAAGGAATGTCACTTCTAAATGAAACCATTGTGTAGAGAGGGATCCAACGATCTCTGAGCAGGTAAGTCAAGGCGAAATCAACTTGTTTCTTGAAGAGGAAGAGCTTAGATGTTACCTTATGGGACATCTCTTTGTAGTTTGCAATTGCGAGGTCGACAATTGCGAGAAGATCTTTATGGCGAGTCTGACTGTATTGCTCAAAAGTTGTAGCAATGTCACTATTTTTCTTCAACAGGGTCAAAAGAACGAACACATCCTCAAAGCCGCAGTTCATTCCTTGACCATAGAAGGGTACCATGGCATGGGCAGCATCTCCAATTATTATAGCTTTGTCCTCATAATGATACGGACTGCATTTCAGTGAGAGCAGTTTACCTCTTGGGTGATGGTTGAAAGCATAGAGCAGTTTCTCCGGAGTGATCAGTCCCACTGCATCCGGAAAGTTCTCTAGGAAGAAATTTAAAACCTTCTCGTCAGAGTCCAGAGACTCAAAGATGTTCCATGGAGCAAAGAATGTAGAAGTGAAGGAGCCGTCTAAGTTTGGCAGCGCAATAAGCATGTAGTTATGACGGGGCCAGATGTGCAAATGATTTTTATCAATTTTGAATTTATCTTGCTGACCCTCGCCTGCAGCAATTGATAATTCCAAATAAGCACAATCAATATATTCTTGAGTATAGTCCATTCTTGAATATTTTTGCATCTCTTGACGTACTTTCGAGAAACTACCATCTGCACCAATGACGAAATCAAAGCTCGACACTTCACCATCTGCAAATTTCAATAACGGCCTCTCTTTCAAGTTAAGAGATGTCAGCCTCTTATTGAACTCCACAGTAATGTTAATTTGGGATTCAACATCATCAAGTAGCAGTTGGTTGAGGTACGATCTATCGATGGAGTTAATCCCCTGGCCGTCAATGTCGTATTGTTGGCTCTCCTGGGCACCATCCAAACTGTGGATCATACGACCGGTCATAGGAATGACATTTTGTAGGATTTTATCACACAAGTCTTTATCAACATATCTCAACGCATTGATGCCTCTATCTGACACAGCAAGGTTAATCGATCTCAACTGTTTGTTTTGAGACTTTCTTGGGTCATCACGGAGCTCATAAAGAGTCACTTTATACCCATCCTTGGCCAATCCAAGAGCCGCAAGACATCCCACCAATCCAGCCCCAACAACAGCAACTGTTTTCATTGCTTGATAGATTCAGCTTCCGGCTACTCAACGGCTTAAAAGGAGCGGGAACTGGGTGGGTGATCATGGCCTTATCTTTTTTGGGGTCATTCCACGAATTTCCCTACGGTGTCCGGGTGTATAAATTTCCTTACTACTACAGATCAGTATATAGTGAATATTAGCGTACTGAATTGTTCAACGCATGTAGTCTCTCAAGTAACCAGAAAGCTTGTTAGTACCGAATTCAATGGCATCTTTCAAAGCGGCCAAGTCATCATTTGAGGATTGAGTGTAAGCACTGATTCCCTGGGATTGAGGGTCGTTTGAGTCTTGGTCTTCGCCGAAATAAGACGATGAGGAGATGGCCTGGGAATTGCCGAACGCTTGTAGTTTAGAGTGCGCCTCCTGCTGAGCAGCTGTGTCGTAGGAGTTACGACCAAACATCATATCGGAGGAGATACCCTTTTGTTTACCAAACTTACTTTCAACCTCTCCAGTGTATTTAGGGGCGGCCGCAGCTTTAGCGCGTTTCTCCTGTTCAGCAGCATCATTTGCAGTCATGCCAAATCCGAGCTTGGCAAATGTAGGAGTCACAGATTCCACTGTTGCTGGTCTTAGTGTTGTTGGGGTTGGGTCCTGAGTCGAAGCGGTGGAGGCGAAAATCTTTTTGGTTGGTTTAACAAAGACATCAGAAGTGTCATCCTCAACCTTGTTTGGGTTGTAACCGAGCTTAGCGGTTTCCTCAGCTTCTTTCTTGGCCTCTCTTTCTGCGGCATCGAAGTCGATTTCCACTGCTGCAACAACCTTCTTAGCACCCCCAAGTTTAGTCTTTCTTGTTCCGGACAAGATGGAGGTTTTCTTACCAGTGGATGATGTCGTTGTCTTTCTAAGGATTGTGGTCTTCTTTGGCACAGGTGCTGCGGCCGGAGCGGAGTCAGAAGTGCCGTTCAACGGAGTGAGCGGTCTTGAGATGGAAGGAGATGCAGTTCCAGAGGCGGTCTTCTTATTCCAGTTAGCAAAGAAGTCATCAGTGGAGCCTTCATTGAGAGAGGGCGTGGCCGACGATGAAGAGCTGTCAATTCCTTCTAAGGTGACTGAGTCAGGGAACGCTACCTCGTCCTTGGCCACTTTGTGATCCAGATGGTCCTTCCAATTGGCAGCAACCTTCGAAGTATACTTGGCCTTTGCATCGCCAGACTTGCCCAAGTAGCGGGAACCGCCATTCTTGAGGAAGTATTCACGCGCCTTCTGATTCCCGCCCAGCTTGAAACGGCGCAGCTGCTTCTGCGACCACTTGTCTAGGTTGGATGACTTGACAAACGTGATGTGGACACCCATGTTGCGGTGCACGGCAGAGCACTCGAGACAGAGCATCACACCGAATGGGATCGACGTCCATGTTGGGTTCTTGGCCTCGCAGTCGAAGCAGATCTTGTTGGCCGGCTCCCTCTGTAGGTTCTGGAACACGGCGTCTCTCTCCGCAGTGGTGGACATGGTGTCACTCATGCTGAATCCGTCTGAAGGGGGGCAGGACGTGGCTGTTGAGGGCTGATGGGTGCCACAATCTCAAGGAGGACACCGAACACGTCAAAACGAACAAAAACACAGCAGGGTTGGGAGGGCGGTGTCCGGGTGTGATGCGAGGCAGGGGAAGAAAAATATGAACTACCAAAAAAAAAGAAAGTGATCCCTAGCAGGATCGAACTGCTGATCTTGGCGTTATTAGCACCACGCCTTAACCAACTGGGCCAAGGGATCTGTTTCTTGTTGTTTGATTTGTTGCTGTTTGTAACACGCTGGGAAGGGCACCTCCTTTTATGCTGAACAGGTTAGCGGCTGGAGCCTAGGAACCGGACCATGTGCTGTTTTGAAGTGCCTTCGCTGCTATAGAATTCCTCTCAGGGTCTGTGAAAGGAGCGGCTGTCTACATCGGTGTGAGTGGTGCAAGCAGCAAAATATAGAGTGCTATATATAGCGAATTATTGGAAAGCTGGGGGTTCAAGAACTCCACAAGTTGAACCAGGTAACTTGGTCTTGGAAGGTCTTCTCTTTGGCATACTTAACAAGTGGAATAGTTTCGTCACCTCTGACAGCATAGCCATGGGAGACGCCGGAGAAGAGGTCAACCTGGTAAGTAGCACCAATCTTTTTCAGAGTAGCTTCAGTCAGATGTCTCAGCTCATCAGTAAAGATTGGGTCAGTTTCAGCGGCAGAGACCAATACGGGTTTGGTGATAGCTTCAACTTCAGCAACAGTAGTGAATGAAGGGTGAGCAATTGCCGCTGCAGAGCCTGGCTTACCCTCGGCAATCTGCTCCAAGGCGAATCTCGCGCCATAACAATGGCCAACAATACCAAGGAAATCGATCTTTGTGCTCTTAGCCAATTCAGCGACATAAGCATCAACGAGTGGAGAAACATGATCAGGTTCGTGCTTCGTTTTCCAAGTACGAAGGGCACTCATGTCCGGCAATGGGTCACCTTCGAAGATGTCTGGGATCAAAGTGTAGTAACCAGCCTGGGCAAATCTGTCGGCAATGAGCTGGTTATTGACAAACTTGTAACCAAAGATATCACTAGCTATGACGATGATCTTCGATGAAGGAGCACCAGAGACATAAGTCTCTAACCCAAACAAGGTCTGGATCTTACCAGTCGGGACACCCTCTGTTTTTTCCTCAATTGTTAGTTTTGTTCGATTGGTTCAAGGAAGTAGGCAAAGAGAGGGGTCATGAAAGCCAGGGCATCTCGAAAAAAATAAAGAGCATACCTTTAGTAACGGACTCAGTGCAGCACTTTCCAGGTTCGTTCGAAGCCATTTTTCAACAGGATTATTGACTGATTATTGACTGATTATTGACTGATTATTGACTGCTCAAATGGGGATATCTCAGGAGGAAAGGAGGCCTTTTAAGGATTTTTTTCGGGGTGGATTAGGCCCATTAACTCCGGAATTAGTTTTATTTCTCGGATATAACATGCTAGTGGAATGGAGATATTTCCTGATTAGAAAGTGTGTCCAGTATCCCCGAAGTACTGATCGTCGAATTAGGCTCCTAGGCGCCGATGCCGCCATTCCTTTTGGTATCTCATCGGTAATAGCCCGAAATCATTATCTATGTTGCTAGTTGTACGGCATAAATGAAAACATGTTGTTCATCGTGCGTGATTTCTGCTTCTGTATACAGATATAAATATTAGTCCTCTCTGATTTTGTACTCCACAGAGCGATCGTAATACCATGGACTCCAATACTTGAAGACCAGCAAAATATTCCCACCAGTAAGAATGAATTCCAGGAAAATCATAATAGGAATATCTCCATATGCTCCGTGCTCTCCATCTAACAAAAACGTGGATTCATAATAAGGCAAAGCTTTGAGGAGGTTTATTGGTAACGCAGAGACAATCCACAAGAGGATAGCACCTGCCGATATCGCACCCACATCAAATCTGTAATATGTCTGAAATTGCTTGAAAATTGGGGTGTCAGTATTGTTGAAATCCGCATATTCTTTATAAGTGGCACAGTAACGTCTAAATGTCTTCCAAACAATCCATAAATACACCAATTGATGGGCAGCAAAGATGGCTCCCACTATGATTATGGGAATCAACTCTGGAATATGGAAGCTTTTGAGATATGAATGAACAGACTCATTATCCAATAACTCCATGACAAAATTTCCAATTTCAAGTCCTTGTAAGATATAGAACCATATTAAACCAGATATCTCTGGGGCGCCATAAGTGAATCCTCCAGCAAATGTATAACGAAAAAATAAGCTCGACCAGATACCTAGCGACGATTCTATAAATGACAATACAGCATGCGTAACACGCCCAAATTCATGGTGATACTCAAAGCACGACCAAATAGCAGAGGCCAAGTCCAAGGAATCTTTAACAACCAGCCATTTAACCGCAACTGGAACAGCTGCCAGTGAGTGTAAAGACGTCCATTTCCACCATGGTAAGACATACGAGAGCACTAATGATGCTTCAGCTATAACGTTTGAAATGGATTGAGCCAAGCCATGCCTTTTAGATCTTTTCGACCCATAGCCATCTTCCACGGTCAATTCCAATGTATAATTCTGGGACCATGGTCCAAGGGACTTCAAGCAGTAAATTCCAGACTCTTTTGCAACAAAAAAGTCCTTAACGTACTCATCAGATTCCACGATTTCATTGACAGCCTTGTTTGGAGAATTGTCATTGTACTGATCACTGTACTCGTAGAGTAGCTTACCTCTATGCTTTTCTTGACAATACCCCTTGCCAATTGCTTCATCATTACACACGACGAGATCCGAGTAATCAGAAATAAAGCGAGAGCTCTTTTCCACATGCAGCTTTCTATAGATCAGCACCAACAAACGCGTCTGATTTTTGTCTGGATCGGCGGAGAATTCCTTTGCTGGATGGTATTCAGTGATATTCAGCCCAACTGCAGCATGCTCGTTATTGTTATGGATAACAATGGGGAAACAGGAAGTGTGTGGAAAATGATCCCTATGGAACAACAGGGTCTCTGTGGCAGCCACAGCAGTTAGCAACAGAGGCAAAAGACGCATCTTTGGACCCTCAATTGATACTGGAAGAGAATGCAACAAGCGAGGCGTCGTCTTTTCTCCCCGAGACTGGGAGCACCGGACCAACAAAACACCGCGCACAGGGGTATAGCGCTCCCGATTTTCACCTAAATTTCGCTAACTAAAACACCCTGTTTCTTTCCGCTTTGTTTAGATCTAGACGCCAAGCTCTCTCAGCCTCAGATATGCGTCTTATTGCAGCACTGCTATTGTTGACACCACCGTCAGTTTTGGCACGGGAATCTTTTCTATTCAGTTGCACCGACGTCATTTGTGAGAACTGTTTCCCTATAATCCCCAATAAATCAGCAATTTTGTTCATTGGAGTAAGAGAGGGGGGGGGGTTGATGAGCGAATGAAACCAGAAGAGGCCCAGTTGTCCATGCTAATTGGAAGACAGAGAGATATTGATGTGGTTTTCCGAGGTGATTACCACGATTTGTCGCATTGTAATCAGGAGGCTATACAAATGGGACATTGTTCCGAGGACGAACTTGGAAAGTTCTTAGTGAAGGATGGTGTTAACGCATACAATGAGATGATGGGGACATCCGCTGTTGGCATTGGGGGCATTCGGGGATTAGGCTTTACAGAGACATTTCAGACTAATGACACTGGGTACTATTGCATCAAGTCCTTTTCTCCAGTTTTGAAATCGTATGATCTAAATGTTTGGCTGAAAGATGGATGGGGAACAAACGCAGATGAGAGAAGCGAAACGACTCGGTATAAATGGACTTTGTATGGAGCAGCATTGGTGTTTGTTTCATTTGCTGTGTTATGGTGCCGTCATTTAACAGATGCTCCGTTTGTTATCAAACACCTCTTGTTGCTCAGTTTTGGGTACTTGCTTGATGCACTGTTCAATATTTGGACTCCATTTGATTTTTTCCAACCGATACTGAATCTCAATAGGCTACTTTGCTGGTTCTTTGAAAGTTTTATGATTTACGAATACTCTTATGAATTCAGGCTTGATCGTCCAGAGTTACATGGCAGGCGCTATCTATGGTTACACACTGGTGTGCAATTGGGGGTTTTTTTAATAAGAGTTACCCTTGATCTCGATGGCACAAGTTTCGAATTGCGGCAAGTGCTTCACTTAACGGACGACGTGCTTGTATGGGGGCTGATGGGCCTTATTCTATGGTTGAGGATCGCCACTATTGGGCACTGGGTTGAGGTAGTTAAGGAGTACAACGATTTCAAGAAAACTGGAATGATGATCTACAAACAGTTTACAGCGTTGTTTTGGCTGGAATATGGGTTATGGGTGCTCTATGTAACGGTGTATGTTTTGGCCACTCCTTTGGAAAGTTTACTCAAACATTCTGCTCTCTACCGAGATTTGCTCATGGTTGATGGCCAAGTTGGAAGATACCCAGACGTGAAGCGACTGGTTTATGCTGTCCTCTACCCTGTCATGATACTGGTTGTATCGCTGTGCTACTGGCGTCCTTCACAGGTGAAGAAATCCATGAATGAATTGAAGACGGACTAGAATAGATTGTCCCCAATACAAGTATATCACCAACCAAGCGTTAGGATTGAATCGCTTGTTAAACTGCCCAATGTAGCCCCAGAGTCTTTTCTAAAGTTTAGACACTCTACAAAAGAGTGTTACACACATTTGAGCCTGTAGTTCTCAGTATCTTGAAACGCAAAGCCGCAATCATATATATATATACCTATACGTATTAGGGGTGTCTCTGGAATCGAACCTGGAACAAGGATGTGTTTCTTTTTTCTATTTTATATATCCTTTTGAATAAAAGAAGAAGCGCGGCCGGAGATAGACCGGCCTTACCCGCTATCTGGCCAATCACAGCGCTGTCCGCCTTATCTCTCTCTTTATCCGCAGCGGCCCGATCAACGTTTCCACACACAGTTATTTCCGATCGCCTGGGAGATAAAGACAACCTTCTAGGAACAACTCCGAGTTTTGACGTTAAATGCAGGGCTTGTGGCTGCCCTCCCCCGGATTTGCCCACTCTGTCGACACTACGCACACGGTGGGTACTCAATTGCCACTCCTCCAGTACCCCGTTCACAAGAGAACTGTACCGGGCCAGATAGGAGACACAAGAGATCAGATATCTGCAACCAGTCACAGGCACAAGCGTTTTGCCCAGTTGCCGTGCAGTGAAGTTTTTTTTTTTTTTTTAATTTTTTTTTTAGTTTTTTTTTTTTTGTTTCTTCCCTTGTCTGTTAAAGGATGACTTGAATAGTGGCCTACTCAACTTTTTTCCACTCCACCAGTTCTCTCTCTCTCTCTGTGTGTGTGTGTGTGGACCCTTTATATTGCTTCCACGTCGGTGCAATCCTTATTCCTGCACTTCTTTGTACCCATTACTCGGCGTGATCTGTTGTCCGTCTACTGGGACCTATAGACCGATTGACACGCATCGCACACCTCCCCACGCACGCTCTCTTTCCACACATTGAAGTCGTTGAGCAACAAGATGCCCGCAATCTCTCCCGACACATACGACCACGGCACAGTTGCATTCATCATACTGTGCACCGCTTTGGTGTTCTTTATGGTGCCTGGGTTGGGCTTTCTGTACTCAGGCCTAGCTAGGCGTAAGTCGGCTCTCTCGTTGATTTGGGCGACGCTGATGGCTGGTATTGTAGGAATGGTTCAGTGGTACTTTTGGGGGTACTCACTGGCGTTCTCTTCAACGGCATCGAACCCTTTTATTGGAAATTTGGACTCGTTTGGGTTCAGAAACGTCTATGGCACCCAGGACTCTGAATACCCGGAGCTGACATTTGCCATCTTCCAAATGATGTTTTTGTGTGTCACACTGGCCATTATCGCTGGAGCTGTTGCCGAGAGAGGACGTTTATTGCCCCATATGGTGTTTTTGTTTTTCTGGGCCACGCTGGTGTATTGCCCTATTGTTGCATGGGTCTGGAGGGCCAACGGATGGGCTTACAAATGGGGGGTGTTGGACTATGCTGGAGGGTTGATTGAGATCACATCCGGATTCACCGGGTTTGTGTACTCGTGGTTCTTGGGAAAACGTAAGGAGAGATTGCTCATCAATTTCCGTCCTCATAACGTGTCTCTGGTCACCCTGGGGACTGGTGTATTGTGGTTTGGATGGCTTGGCTTCAACGGAGGGACTGCCCTCTATCCTGGGCTCAGAGCTACTTATGCCATCATGAACACCAATCTGTGCGCGTCTTTTGCTGCGATGACGTGGTGCTTGTTGGACTACCGTCTGGAACGCAAATGGTCAACTGTCGGTATGTGCTCTGGTATCATTTCAGGACTGGTGGCTGCTACTCCATCGTCTGGTAACATTACACTCTACGGCTCTGTCATCCTGGGAATCGTTACTGGAGTTGTTTGTAACTTCTCCACTGGATTGAAGTACTTGGTTGGCGTAGATGATGCTCTTGATATCTTGGCAGAGCACGGAATGGCAGGAGTCATTGGTCTGCTATTCAATGCCTTTTTCGGTGCTGACTGGGTGATTGGGATGGATGGGGTCACAGAACATGAAGGTGGATTTATCTCACACAATTGGAAGCAGCTTTACAAGCAAATTGCATGGATTTCTGTGTGTATCGGCTGGACCGTTGTGGTGACGTCTTTGATCTGCTTCGTTATTGATAAGATTCCAGGGCTGCACCTAAGGGCCTCTGAAGATGGTGAAGCTGCCGGTATGGATGAAGACCAAATCGGAGAATTCGCATACGATTACGTCGAGGTAAGAAGAGACTTCCTCGACTGGGGGAACGGAAATCAGGATTATATCCCTCCAGTGGAAACGCTTACAGACAACGTTCAGTCACCGGTCAATAAAGAGCTCTCTAAGCATGACCAATTGAATGATGGTGACCATAACGGAGATGATTCTACTGCTGACTCTGCCCATGAAAAGACACAATGACCTTTTATTTTTTGCATTACGATACAAACGTTTACTTTTATATATAATTCTATATTTCCAGCTCCAATTGCATATGTTATCTGTTCTATAACGCTTCAACTTGATTCTAGTGGTAGTTGCATGGTATTTATGTATATAGTGGTGTACGGGTTATTGTCTGGTTTTATCTCTTGGAATGATTTATGTGCTTCTTGCACTCTGCCAGTTATCCCATCAGTTTACTTATTTGACTCACGACTTTATAAGTAAGGCTCGGAGAAAACACCACTCATAAATACCCACTATAGCAACGAGACAATAATGCTGACGTTGCCGAATACTCCATTCCAGCCGGTCAAAGCGAGATTCTCTGGCCAAACAACTCTATCTCAGACGATCAACTCCAAAAGACATAATTTACAATACATCAACGTTTCTGACTATATTACTCAACTAGAGGATTACTTACAGGAAATAATCACGGAATTAAGCAACGAGGGCGTTGATTATGCCAACTGTTTACAATATACCAGGGGCATGGAATTATATGAATCATGTCCTTGGTCTATTGGGAACGGAGGCCAATGGAGTGTCAAGGATGAAATTGTGATGATCTGTTGTAATTTGGGATTGAGCTATAACCAAAGAAGTTATGAATTGATGCTGAAGTATTCGCAAGATCAGTCCAGTGGCCTTGCCAGTGACGAGAAACTATGGCTGAATTCCGTTAAATTGTTGAAGAAGGGCCTTGAATACTTGGAGTTTGTCAAAAGTGAATCGATAATTTGGCCAAATTTTGTACAATTCACCTATCAATTACTGATGTTATCTATTCAATATACCTTTTTATCCAAGTGCCTCTGGAAGTTGAAGAACACTGAATTCAACATCCTCAACGATGAATTGAACTATTCGACGCTATCAAAAGTCGCCATTTACATCAAGAGTCAATTGCTGACCATGGTTAAAGATTGTATGCAAAATGATCATGATGACTGGAGTGAGTACTTATTAACAGTGCTGAAATTGGTAAATGGAATCATCGGAGCATTGGTCTCCATTGAGAATTACAAGTTGGATAATATTGGAATTGCATTGGGGTTCCTGAACATGTCATTGAACAACGTTTCCGTCAAGTTGGAAGAAAACGATGGAAAGCTGAAGAATAAAATATCACTGATAAAGACAAAAATCAACGATAAATCTGCCAAGATCAAAAACATTACAAAAAGAAACAAGTTCAAAGTAAATGCCACCATTTATAAACAATTACAGCCCGCCTTGAAACCAGATTATACAAATTTGTTCGAATTGATGGAACTACTGGATTATAAATACCATTTGGAGAATAACAATCTGAAGTTTGATAAGCTGGTGGGGCCAGAAGAGTTGGTTAATTATACACCTTTAGGAAGACCTATTCCAATGGAAATTACAGTCTGGGCTCCGAAGGGAAATAGATCATCAAAAATTGGTGGCTATTATTAGTCCATATCAATGGAAAAAATAATGAAAGAAGCATTAAAAGAAAAAGGTCCTAACGTCTTCCCTTGTACACTTTGATGAACTGGGTCTTTTCTGTATCTCCGATTGTAATTTGTTTCAGTTTCCCGTTATAAATGAACGCACTCTTGACTTTATCCAACGAGTCATCCTCCACAAAATTGATCCTCAGTTTGAGTGTGATATATAGTTGTGATAACACTCTGAACAAGTATTGATGGAGAGGTAACGGTAATGGTGTGGTTAAATACGATGGGATCAGCTTAATGGATAACGTCTTCAGCTTATGCGTCTTGTGATCCTGATTTAACTCAGCATAGAACTGGTCCCATTGCTGCTCTGTGAGTTGAAATGGCAGCAATGCTTTCCCGTTGGAAGTAGTGCCCTCTGGGAAGATATAGACAATCTTGTTGGTTAACTGCTTAACGTCGAATTCGACCCCATTGCCAAAACCCAGCGATTTGAACACGAACTGGATAAGACTATAGCTCTTCAGGCCTTGAGGGCCAGCAATCAGAACCACAAACGAGTCCTGGGAAATCAGCCAGATGGCTAAATAATCCAACAAACTGGTGAAGCTAACAAAGTAAACCTCGTTTTTGGATGGCAAAAAGCCGTCACTAAATCTCTTCACTCCTTGCACGTTAACCTCGTATGACCACAGCCCATACACAAACAAAATCAGCCTTAACACCCTTCTTTGAACAAACTGCAAGGGCGTGGCCAGCACCAGCATCACCCACAGTGGTAGAGAAATTAACAGCTTGATGCTAGAAAGAACAAGCTGGAGGGGAATCAAGTACGCCGGCTGCGAATGCGGATGCGGCATAAAGGGCGAAATCCCTGTGGACTTGTCGCGGAACTGTGTGTACTTCTCCATCACCCGTGGTTATCCAATTGATTAGAGGGCAGCAGCTGAGCAGCGCATCATAGTGAACCAAACCGCTGGTGAGGATTAAATCCAGGCTTCATCACAAAAGTGCGCCTACCAGATTATACGCGAGCTCGATCTATTCGCGGAAACACAGTTACTACCCTTCAACGTCATCAGCCAAATTTTGCCCTCAGTTTCCGCTGGAGATCGGTCAAAGCAACAAACCACCAGTGCCAAAAAGAAAGTGGAGAAAAGGCGTTCATGTCGTTACCTAAAGTCCTCGAGAAGGGGGACGACTTTCTGTCCGAGTACCCACGGACGGCTACGTGGTGGAATCCCGTGTCCAAGGCCACATGCTGGCTGGCGGTGGGTTTCTCCAAGACGGTGCTAGGGCTGTTCTACAATGCGCACCTGCACGGTCTGGAAAGGCTTCAGAAGGCGTTGAAGCAGAGTGAGGAGGAGAACAGGGGTATTGTCACGATGATGAACCACATGTGCGCTGTGGATGACCCCTTCCTGTGGGGGTTCCTGCCGTGGTCGATGTACAAGGACATTGACCGGATCCGATGGGGTATGGGGGCCCACAACCTCTGCTTCACCTCTAAGGGTCTTTCCTATTTCTTTAGTCTTGGAAAGGTAATGAGCACAGAAAGATTCGGTGGTGGGCCATTCCAGGGAAGTATTAACGCCGCTGTGAGGTTACTGAGTCCCGACGATACGCTGGATCTGGTGTTTGATTGGGATCATTTCGGGAAGACTGAAAGGGATGCTTGGTTGGATCCGCATTTACTGGTCAAAAAAGTGAAGGAGGACTACTTACCTCCGGTGATCAGATCGAAGCCTTCTTGGGTACACATCTTCCCAGAGGCCTTTGTGTTGCAACTGCAAAAACCGTTTAACAACTCAATGAGATACTTCAAATGGGGTACAGCCAGGCTGATTCTGGAGTCCACGAGGCAGCCTGTTGTGGTCCCGATCTTTGGCCACGGATTTGAAAATATCATGCCTGAATCCCAGGTGGATGATGGCTCCATCTTTGACAGATACCTGCCAGCAAACAGAGGCTCAGACGTTCATGTCTACATTGGCCATCCAATTGCTGATGAAATCATTCGCAAATACCGTGAGGAGTGGGTTGAATTGGTGAACTGGTATGGCGACAAGAGTGGAGAATTGACGGAGGAGCTGAAGTGGGGCGCAAAGGCCCAGGATTTGCGATCAAGATTGGCCAGTGAATTGCGTCGTCATATTGCCGATTTACGCCACAAAGAGGCCGGTTTTCCAGAAGAGGATCCAAGATTCAAAGAGCATAAATGGTGGAAAAGATACACCACCACTGAGGGCGAAAGCGATCCTGATGTTAAATTCATTGGCAAAAACTGGGCTATTAGAAGGCTTCATAAGTTCCTGAATGAAGCTACACCGGAAGACAAGTGACCATGTGTTCACCTTAAACCGAAAGACACGTTGTTCTTTCGGTCTTCCATTATTTTTATGCATTTAGTGTTTTGATGAGGCTAGATTGATACGTCTTCTTTGTACATAGTTTAATTGGGGTTAGTTTCATTATGGTTATAAACATAAGCCACAGGCACTAGTACTCCTTCTACACTTGATCATATGCACATGAGTATGTATTAAAATCTGCTGGCAAAAGATTAGTTTTCTCCGGCAGCTTTAATCAAATCAAAGAACTTCTCCTTGGACACTTCGCTGATAAGCTTATCCTTCTGCTCCTCTCCAAACACCTTAGTATTGGAGATCTCATCTGCTGTTCTGTTCTGTGTACTCATTACCACGTTAAACAATTGTACCACACCCCTCTGTGCAATCTTCTTCAGCTTCCGTTCATGTTCCAGTATAGCACGCGCGTTAGAGTCATCCTTTGGCAGCAAGTCTTTGATTCTGTCCTTATCATAAATCACCTTCTTCTCAGCTAATAGCGCACGGCGCGCCTTAGCCTCCAGTTTTTCTGATTCAGCCTTCTTCAGTGTCTGCTTTGAACGTGCCAAAATAGGATCCTTTCTGTCGTAGGCCTTAAGCTTTGATCCCAATATGGCGTTCACCGCCGTGGCAAAGGATGCCGAGCCATCATCTCTATTCTTCTTTCTCTTCTTCAGCTTCGGTAAATCCTCGTTATCGTCTGAGTCAGCTTCTGAACCAGCACTAGACTCATCGAAGTCTACCTCATCATCGAGATCCTCATCTGATAATTCGTCACTGGATCCCTCTTCACTCATCTCGGACGATGACCCTTCGTCCGACTTCTCTGCATGCTTTCTGGACACATTTTCCAAAACCTTATCAGCAGCCTTTGAAGGCAATGATACTGTGACTCTCTTTTTTGACATCTCTTACGACCGTGGCTTTGAACTATCCCATTTCGAGGGAACCTCTAGAGACAGTAACTTTTGGCACATAAATTTTCATTCCCAACAAGTCGGATTTAGATCGGCCCCCGGATATAACGCCTTCGCGCGAACTCGTTTGTTTGTTTACGTTTCGTTTCATCATTCGCTTTAACAAAACCCTCCATCACCAATTAAAGGCACGGCCGTTTAGTCCAAGGAGCGTATATACATGGATGAAATAGCAGATACTGTGGGGCGGTCACCCTCGCAGATTCCACGACCGGAAAGAACTCCTCCGAAATGCTCTTCTCGAAGCGATCCGCAGTCTCCAAGCCCAGTCAGACTACATAAGCCGCCCTCTCCCAAGCTGACGAAGTTCAAGCAGAGATTCACGTTGGAGGAGTTGAAGGACAAGGTAGAGAGCCACCAGAGACTTTTGAAGGATGCTGATTTGGCCAGATTGGACTCTTTGAGCCTGATCCAGCAGTCAGAATTCACCCACAATGAGCTGCAAGAGAAACTGGATGCTTTGGCCGTCCAACTGTCCCTAAAAACTGACGAGTTCGAACAGGAAAAGAAGTTCCGGGACGAAAGTTTGAAGGAATTGAGAAGTGCTCATGAGAGAAAAGTCTATTCTGTAAAAATTGATAACGAACAGGCGATTCATAACATCAGGATGCGGTATCAGATGGAGATTGATCAAATATACGCAGAGAAGGTGGCGCTCATCAACAAGAAGAATGACGAATTATTGGAGCAGTTTACCTCCTTACAGAGTCAGATAGACAATAATGACGAGATTGTAGCCAGCCATTTGAGAGAACTTGAAAAAGAGAACGAGGCGACTATGCAGAGACTGGAAGAGATGATGAAGCAGACCAGAGTTGATGTTGAAGGTGATATCCAGGAATTGAAGACTAGGAAGGAAGAATTAATCAATCAAAAGGAGCAAATCATCAAAAAACGAAAAGATTTGGAGACACTCAAATCTAATAAAGACTCCCATTTGCAATATCTGAAGGATTCTAACGCAGGGATCAAGACTAACGTCAATGAACTGGTGGCGAAAATAACCTCATTGCAGAAAGACCTTCATGACAAGAAACAATCCATGCAATTGCTCAAGCAGCAAATTGCCTGGAAGATTGAAACCAAGCTTCAGCTGGACCATGAGTTACTAAAAGAAGAAGAACAAAGGCGCAAACTCCATAACAAGTTACAAGAATTGAAAGGAAACATCAGAGTCTTCTGCCGTATAAGGCCCAAGATTTCTTCAGAGACGGATGACGACACATTGAAGATTCAAGTTCCAAACAATGATGAAGCAAGACAAGAGATTGATATTATTGAAGCCAAGAAGTACACATTCAAATTCGATAGGATCTTCCAACAAGACTCCACGAATCTCGAAATATTTGAAGAAATATCTCAATTAATTCAAAGTGCATTATATGGCTTCAATATTTGCATCTTCGCCTACGGACAGACTGGATCAGGAAAGACCTTTACCATGTCTGGCGAAAACGGTATCATACCACAAACTATAACACAGATATTTGAATCCTGTGCAAAGCTACAAGAAAGAGGTTGGAAATATACCATCCATGGAGAGTTTTTGGAGATTTATAACGAAAGCATCAATGATTTACTTGGTGATGTACAAAAGAAATATGAAATCAAGCATGATCAACCAAACAAAACTACATACATCACCAATTTAACAAGATTGCAATTCGAAAGTCCGGATCAAATGAATGCAACCTTTCAAAAGGCTCTAAATAACAGATCAATTGCTTCAACAAAATCAAACGAAAGGTCTTCGAGGTCTCATACTGTTTGTATATTAAGACTTCATGGTACAAATGAGCAAGGCGATATGAGGGACAGCGTATTGAATCTTATCGACCTTGCTGGATCAGAGAGGATATCACAATCCCAAGTCTCTGGTGATAGATTAAAGGAGACTCAGGCGATTAACAAGTCTCTCAGTTGTTTGGGAGATGTTATCTACTCCCTAAACGAGAACTCGAAACATATTCCATTCAGAAATTCCAAATTGACGTACCTTTTGCAATACTCGTTGATTGAGGACTCCAAGACGTTAATGTTTGTTAACGTTTCTCCCTTATCCAAAAATCTGAATGAAACTGTCAATTCTTTGAGGTTTGCTACGAAAGTCAACAGTACTGTTCTACAGAGAAAGATGTAAATCTCTTGATGATGATTTCGCTATTTTTATTTGATGATAATGATGATAATAAAATAATGATAAATAATGACGATAAATAGTGATAAATAGATTTAAGTCTGAATAAGCCTCAGTTCCTCTTGTGAAGGACTCAACTCTTTTAGCGTGTTTGGCACTTCCAAAACTACCGCTGAAACGCTTTTGACTTCATCTTTCACGCGCTCCCAAGCTTGTGGATGTTCTTCTTCAGCCCATTGCTCGATTAATTGCTTTGTATTAGCGTCCGCCCATTCATACAGCTGTTTCAAGACTTCGCCTGACACAGGCACGTCCAGTTCCTCCATCTTTTGAGCAATTTCTAAGGCCCTTGACGACTCTCCCTGATAACAATGGGCCACGATATATTTGACAAAGTTATTCTCATCGGGGAGCACACCCAACTCATCCAAATTGTTCCAAAACGCACTGACATTGTCCAATGAGATGAAAGTATGGGCCTTTAGCATTATTGACACCGTTTCGTTGTTCGCACCTGAAGGAGAACGTACAATTTGTTCGAATAGTTGGTTCACTTTGGGAAAGTTCTGTAAAGAACAATAGGCATCCAGTATGGAATTGAGTAACGGTAATGAGGAGTTGATAGTCAAGTCCACTTTAAAAATAGCGTCCAACGTTTCCACTCCTTCAGTATATGTATGTCTTCCAAAGGATTTAAACAGATGAATATATACTTCTGGACTTGGTGGGGGGATAGCACCTGTAGTTCTGTGTATTCTCTTTTGATCTTGGAACAATTCAAATGCCAAATCCGGTCTGTTTAGGGAAGTCAATCTCTTGATGAGGGGGAAATACCACTCGTGTGGAATTGTAAAATGCTTAGTAAACTCTTGATAAACTCTCCAAAAGTCCTCATCATCTTCAGAATTTTTCAAAAGCCAATTGAAAAGAGTGTCGTAAAGTGAAGAATAATGATGGCGTTGGTACTTCTGACCTTCTTCTAACGGGGGAAGTTCTTGCTTAAACGATTCAATGGCATCGTCAATGAATCGATTCTTTAATACAAGCACCATCAGGGAATTATATGCTTCTGGGTCCAAATAATCCAGATGGATCTTGATCTTTCTTGATATTGCAAAAACACCCTTGGGATTGATTTCACCTTCCTTCTCTGCCAAAACGATGAGAAATTTGTTCAATATGGAAGAGCTCGACCATTCGATACCATCTTTCAGACTATCTTCAAACACTTTTATCAACATCTCAGTGTTTTTTTCTGTTATATACCTGCTCATGAGGATGTTATAGGTATTAGTATCCGTCAAGATCCCGTACTCTTTATCCATAAAGTCCAATAATTGTGGATATTGAGATGAATGTTGAGAGTTGACTATTGACATTATCAGCATATCAAAAAGGTCTGAAGCATCATGATCCAGAGGCACAGTATTCAAAATCTGTTCAGCTATAGAAGAATTCCATCCCTCTTCATAAATGGTCCAGATTAAGTTCAATTCTGGGTCTTCAGATGCTTGCAACGAATTTCTCCAATATCCTAATTCTTGGGGAAGATTTGCATATGGGTTTTGTAGTAGTCTCGAGGTTACAATCATTTTTTCGTCCTTGGATAGTCTTTTCAAACTCTTCAGCATGTGAGGCTCGCTTGATAGGAACAAATCCCCGCATGATTGGACAAACTTCAGTAATGGACCATTTTGCGGGGTGAACAATGTGCTCAGTTCACAAATTGCCTGGATATCACGGTCATCGAGTAGATTAAGGCCTGTGGAGTTGACAAATTCAATACATTTGTTCATAGCTAAATTCATCAACTGTGGATCGTTATGGTAAATTTCTGCCAACTTGAGTAATAAGGATGGATGCAACAGGGCGGAAGACCCGCTTATAGATTTGATAGCCACACTCAATGATTTGTCAACAACTTCAGGAGGCATTTCTTTGTGGAACCTTTCCAATATTTGGATCAGTTGATCTTCATAACCCAGTACAGTCAAATAGTGGATGAAATCGCCTAACGTTGAAAGGAGGAGCTCGGTATTATCCTGATCCAATGCACTCTGGGTCAATTGCAGGTACATTCTGGGAACGAACCGTGCAGACTTGAAGTTTTCAGGGGATATACTCCCAGTGACGTGCCTGAACAGCGAGGAGCACTGTTTGGGGCCCATAACCGTCAAAGAGTTGCCAGATTTGTCCAGCTTACGGAGCACTTCGTTCATCAAGCCAAACGAGTGGATCCCGGGTGTCGATTGCATCTGCAGTCTCGTGAGCATCCCGGCCAGCTCGTCAACATCCTCATCATCCAGCGAGCGCAGCTGCTGTCTGATTTCGAGCACTGTCGAATCCACAGGAGCAGCAGATGGAGACTCGATGGAGACTCGCTTCTTGAATGGGTTCCACGAGGAGACCGGACGCCTCTGCAAGTGGCCCACGTTCCTGGCCCACATTGCGGCAGAGAGACCGCTAGCAGATCTCCAGTGCCTCATAGAACTCATCACCAGGAGCCGTTAGTGAGCCCGCGTCTATGGTCGCTTTGCAGTACCTTTGAACAACCCTAGGAGCTGGGAGCGGGTGAGTTTTTAATGGGCTGTTTGTGGGGGAGGAGCGCTGGCGCATTTTGGCGCTGCTTTTGCGCCAATATTGCGCACTTTCTGAAACAGGAAATACGCGAATTTTGGCGCAAACGGTAGGGAAATGAACCGCCAGAAACGGCCGCTCTCTCTCTCTGTGCACCTATAGATACCGACCAGACACGCCAACACACAAATTTTAAATAACGCGTTAGTCGCAGTGATAGGATGGAAGGAACAGATCCAGAGCATGGCTCTGCTGCACAGAAGCCGGCAGTGGAGACGCAGCTCGAGAGGGCGCTGAAACTACGCGACAAGCTGGACTCTCTCTTACGGAGGACCGTGCAAACACAACGCAAGTGTGAGAAGCTGAACCACGACAACCGTTATCTGCAGGAGTACGTTGGCAATCTTATGGACTCGTCCGAATTTCTGAACCACCGTTCGTAATTGTTGTTTTCTCTTGCTCGTTTTGTTATTGCTTTTGTGCCTTGTGTTACCTCTTGCGGCGGCGGGCCTCGGGTGCCGTCTTTGTGGCTGTCTTTTTGATACTGTTCTCCCTCTCTGGACTAGATCGTCAGCCAAGTCGATCCAAATGGAATGGCTGTAGTTGTGTCTACGATGTTTGGCTGAGTTGACTAACAGACCCAGTAATGCCTGGCTTTCAACCTCCGTCGGTCCAGCCGCATCATCAGGAGAACGCGGATGAGAACAACCATTTCGGCATCACAGGCGGCAACAGCAAACGGGTTCCTAGTGGCTTACTCGGACCGTCTTTGATCTCCATTAACAGCGGTGCTCCTGCTGTGCAAAGTCTTCGTCCTGCAGACCTCAAACAGTCGGTGGCAGAATGGATCAAGTTGGAGAATCGGAAGGATGTCATCCTTAGGAACATTTCCGGTTCTTTGACTAATTCTTACGCATTGAGACAGTCTGAAGATGTTGGCGTTTCCATTGCTTCCTCTTCCTCTTCCTCTTCTCCGTCTTCCTTTTCTTCCCCTGTTTCCGCTGTTGCTCCTGCTCCTGCTCCTGCTCCTCATTCGGACTCCTCTTCGACCACTTCTGAAAACGATGAGCATGAGTTTATGGACAGCGCTGAGATGGCAAGCGATGTGGATTTTGGTCTGAAATCTTTGATTGTGCTTTCAGGCACCCATATTCCTCCGTCTCTCAGTGATGACGCTACAATAAATGAAAATATTGCAGCAGTCACAGCTACAGCTGCTTCTGCTAAGACTTTTCATGATGAAGACAGTGAACTTGATTTACCATTGGATACACATTTGTCATTCTTGAATCCTTATGAGGAGTTTGTTGAAGTGGAGCCTCCAAGATATGGCGCACCTCTAGCTCCTAACGGCACAGCTTTGGATTTTTCTTGTCTTGATAGATCCCATATCAAGACCTTCCCTTTGGCTTCGTATGATGATCCTGTCATTTCTAAAGACGAGTTGAAACTTCTATCGATATGGGATTATGAACTCAAGTTGAATGGTGGAGACAATGGATTGGATATGCAAGGATTAGCTCCACAATTGGATACATCTTACACTGAAGAAAAGACTGGAGTTTCTCTGTTCTTTTCCAAGTGGCTCAGAAGAGAAAATCAAGAAGAGAAGGATCCTTGGTATCGCATATTCCGTTCCATTGATGATTCTTATGACAACAATGAAAATTTGGAGAATGGTGCTATCAATAGAAGCATGCTCCCGCTCAACTTCAATCAGGACTCCCTTGAAGAATACGGTGATGGTTCCGAGATGCAAGTTGTTACCTATGTCCCTTCTCATGTTTAGGCAGTAGTAATAACATAACTCGTTAACATTAAAAAGGTCGTAAAATATAATCAAATAAATAAAAAGAGAGAAGGAGGTAGAAAGGCCAAAAAAAGCTGTCATTAGGAGTCATTAATAATCAGATGATGAGTATTGGTGCAAGAAGCACGATGGAATTGCACTTTTTCTCTGCATATTGGGCATGTTTCTGATTTAGTGAGCCACCATTTGAGACAATCATAGTGGAATGAATGGTGACAACCCAATGTGCGCACATCCTGGTCAATGGATATGGAATCCAAGCAGAAGCAAGTATCATTTCTAGACTCCTCTGCATTTTTTAGTGTTGGTAATGTATTGTATTGTTCAAATTTGATAAGGTTCCTTTTTTGAATAACCAACGACCTCGTCTTTGTCAAGAGCATTCTGAAGCATTTGTACGACGATGGGATCATGTGCACGGGGAACGTGTACAGTTGGTTGAAGATCCATGTATAAGTGATAAATAGTCCCATCCTTACGAAATTCAAACCAAATTCCAATAGAGAATACGTTAGGGAATTTGAAGATGAAGTGTTGGAAATTGAAGTCAAGAAATTGACAAATGTGATCATCATAACGGGTAATAAATTCAAGACTTCGTATCCCAAGATGGCGGCAAGTGAATTCTTTGTAACGTCGTGGCGCAGCCGAATAAAGATCATAACGTCAATCGAGATCAGTACAGAAATCCCAGCAAACAACTTAATGGCGGCGCTCCGTTGAAAACTGCCACTGGAAATTTCACGTCGTTGAGATTCAACGCGTAAATCACAGAGATAGTGAAACGACTTGGTAATCACCACCGCCGCAAACAGCATGGCATACTTGAACACAGTCCTGGAGGTCAGTCTCTCTCTATCAATGCTCTTCAGTACCACAATCCCCCAAATGAACTCAAACAACGTGTAATGGAATCGGTCTTTGATGGCGGCAATCTCACCCTGTGTCAAGGCATTCCCGAACAGCAAATATCGTATCAGCCTCGGGATAAATAGCCCCAAAAGAATCAAACAATTCAACATCCCGAACCTGATGACAAATCGGTAATCTAGTAATAACTGTGGAAGAAACTTGCACGCCTCAGGACCTGAGAGCAGCATAACCTCTTGATAAATCTTGCGGAATAACGAAATCCCCAAGATAGCACCGAGCTGGAACCGATCTGTTAGCTGACAGCATCAACAAAAACACAGTAAATGTGGTACTCACTGCTCTATATAATTTCCTCATCGAGAGAGACTTTTCGGCCAGGCTCTTTGACTGGGTGGATAAATACGGCTTTGTTGATTTTGATGCCATTTTCTGGATCATTTGCCACCTTTTTGACACATGCAATCCGATATATGGTGTGCGGGTGTTTTGAGCTCTGCCCTCGTGACGTGACTTGTTGTCTCTAGGTATTAACCCCCGTTTCATTGTTTTGTGTTTCCTTGAGAAGGTTTCGGAAGATGTAAAAGGTTGAGTTCTGGAGCGTTCTTTTGGTCTCACCGTATAAAGCCTGTGTAAGGGGCTGGCGGTATAAGCTATCGGTTGTGAGCTGTGTTTTCAATTCACGCTTTCCCCTTTGTAAACATAAATTCATGGACTAAAGGCATTGTATTGAGATTATATTTATAAGATCATTCAGCTTTTTCATTAGAGCCTCCAAGCCATTTCGAGCTCATGAAAAATGGGATGTTGGTGTAATCCATTGGATCTGCATAGAAATTTCTCTTCTTCAACATTTCTAAATCCCTCGAGACCATCTCTAAACGGGAGTCACCGCTCTTGGTATATCTTTGAACTCTCTCTTCCAATGACTGAATAAGGTGGGATTCATCCTTGTAGTATATTCTGGCCCTGTGATAGAATTTCATCACCCAAGACGAACATTCGCTATTAGCATCTTCGAGGTCTTCACCTCGGGTGTACCACTTTATTAACACCAAGGATTGATGATCTATCGTCGGTAATTTCTGAAATTTTTCAAGTTCTGGAAAGTAATGCTGAATCTTTTTATGCAATGCAGCTTTCTTTCCTCCATTGGAGAGTATCTCATTCACTGTCCTATCCAAATATTCAATGATAAGCTTGGTCTTTTGAGTGGTCTGAGACAATCTTTTCCAGAAAATAACCTCATGGGATCTTTTTTTAAACACAGAAAAGTGAATCAGTGAAAAAATTGTGAAGCCAATGAGATTATCTGCTATTATAAAGTCTTCGTCATTAGGAAACATGGAACAATATCCTTCTAGAGAATCCTTCAATATAGCCTCTAATTGATAGATCCTGATAATTTCCATCGTCACAGATTTCACCCTCGACCATTCCTTGGGGTTGTAAGCATGAAAATACGTAAATCTTGTGTTATCAAAGATCTTTAAGTTTTCCCTAATGTGAGAAACAGGTTCATAAAATCTCAATTCTTGAACTTTTCTTTGTGTCGAAACTTTGTACACAATATGGCTGCAGATGGCATCAGCCGCCAGAACATAATCAGAAGGAGCTTCATTTATCTTCCTTAGTATATTCGCAAGTCTTTCACATGGCTTCCGGTCTTGCAAGGGAGGAATCTGGGTGTAAGGCTTTGTTGGGTGTCTCAACGGACTCCTTTTCTGAATTGGACAATCGCATTCTTCGGCTTTAGGTTTGCTTTTTTTGGATTCAGTATTGAATTGTTTCACGGGATCCTCAATCTTTACTATTTTTCCTTTAGTAGTTGTTGTAAAATACTCAGATCTTTCTTTAGAGAAGCGTTTAGGGAACAAACAACCATCTTCTGAGTCACGAGGATCCTGATACGCTGGAGGAGAAAAAGTATGAGTTTGGCAAGATAAAGAGCCTTTGGTGCTGGCAGAAAATGGGAGGTGTATAAGTCTCTTCTGTAGGAGCATAGACTTGTAAAAGGGCTTTAGAATTTGCGTGCATAGATAGATTACGTGAAGAAAGAGAAATCTCCAACTAGGTTCCCTGTCTTTTATCTTTTGAGTGAGGGAATTTTTTAGCTGCAGTTAATTCTCTCAATCCAAATAACTGCTTCTCACATGACCTTTTTGTTTTTGATATGTGATATTCAACCCACTCATTATTGAAGAGGTTCCGAACTATGCTGGTAAAGAACAAAAGGGCTGCCCCTAGAGTTTCCGGTACTTGTGCAAGCTCTGGAGGTTCATTACCATCCACATACCCATTAGGTATATACTCTGAACTACTTTCTTTCAATAAGGCAAAGGGAATCACGGTATTATTAATCTTCTCAAGGTCTTTCACTTTCTAACCAAGTTCCTGTTGTTGGCCACAAGGGCGAGCTGTGTTTCCACTCTGGAACTGCTCTTGTGTATCCCTTACCTTGACTAAATCTCCTTTGAGGTTTGTTGTCCAATGCCCCTTTCTGTTGTATCCAAATTTCAGGGTAAAGATGCAGCCTTCTTAAAAGGATCCAGACATGCTATAGATAGGCCTTGATCTTTCTTTTCGGTCTTGCTATTCCCATCTGTTGTTTGGCCAACACTCATGTCCCAGTTTTAGAGTCCAGCTCGACTAAGGAACCTTTGAATTAAGACTTGAAACCCCTGAGCTATAGGGCTGCATTCCTGTCGACTGGTCTCGAGGATAAACATTTGTTAGTCCTTCATGAGAAGTTTAAATTATAGACCCGCGACTTGTGTGTCTTGGGGCTGTTCTGCAAAACATTATGCCAAAGCTGCTCCAAACCACAACAGCAATTATAAGGGCTTGAACAAGGTGGTTTCTCCACTTTTTTAAGCTCCCCAATCTGCAGCGGCTTCCTAACTTAACTCCAATTCCCCACACACATTACACCGATTCCAACCGCCAATGGCGGTTTCTGGCAGGGAACTTTTTTTGTGTCACTTTTTTGCTCTCCTTATCAGGAAAATTACCTAATACAGGCATTAGAACTGGTTTTCCTGCCCAAAGCAGAAATCGCGAGCACGAGAAACCAAAACAAAGAAACAACACCTTCAACAGCTGCAACAAAACATCAAAGATCTCCTGCTCATACAGACATATTGCACTGGCTAAAGACAGATAGAGGTTGCTCAAAAAATTGCGATTTGTGTTTGCCACACATGGATTTCCTGACCACGAATTTCCACGAGGACGCGACGGCAGAGTTTACGGCCCCGTTCCGGCTCCTGGACTTGCCCCTGGAGCTGCTCTTCAAAGTGCTGGTTTTCCTCGACGAGCCAGAGATGAGGGCGCTTGCGGAGACCTGCCACTATCTCCGGGGTGTCGCGAGAGAGAGATATATTATGCGGTCCAAGTTCTTCTACGTTCGAGACAAAATTGGCATCCGGTTGTCTGAGCTTCGACCTGCTCTAAGTGAGCTCTACGCACATCATATCGTTCCGGTACAAAATATCGCTTTGCTGGGGAATGCTGCGCATATTCTCGTTGTCAGTGACCTGCAGAGATCGTTCAGACGTGATTCACTTTCCAAAGAGTTGCAGAAGAGGCCGAAAATTACCGAGTTGAGAGAGAAAAACATCATACCTGCAGACAGCTCCACTTCTCCGTTAATCAAAACTAGAGTGAAGGAGTTGAAGCAAGAGAATCTGTCTCAGATGTTACAATTGCTCATGAGGTCTTATCGATTCCAGAAAAAGATTGCCAAATCGGATGTTGATGTTGCCCTCAAGATCAACGAACTGAACTCTGTACCTTTGGCCCCAACTACCCCAGAAAAGAGCACCACCGCCACCACCACCGGTTCCCTAATTTCCAAGATCCAAAGTATCGAGAGAAGAAGCATTGCAGAATACTCTGATGTTTCTGAGGAGTTTGTAAGGATTTACAACAAGCTGTGCTGCCGGTTTGGTAAAGCGATGGGCTCTCCCACGCCACGCAGAATTGTCTCAATGCCATCGTCGAATTCGATACAGTCCCCAGCCAGTCCTACAAGCACCAACGTTCTCAACCACGTTGCTTTGAAGCAGAGGGATAAGTCGGTGCAGATGGAACCACAGACACCGTCCCAATCCAGGATCTCTTCCGCGTCGTCGTGTTTCACGGACTTTGCAGCTGGTGATGCTACTCCAGACTCCACAGATGAGGTTTCAGACAAGGAGGATGTCAGCCCGTCCAAGGCACGCGAGAATTTTGGTGAGCTGTCGACGGTCCGGTCCAAAAAATTGTACTTTGAAGAATTGTCCCAACGTGCATACCAAAGTGAGGCCTCGACAACAAGGTCGAGCTCCGATGGATATTTACGTCACGTCAAAGACAAGCTGGGCGAGGGTAATGCGCGTGCCGAGAGCGGAAAACCCTCTCGAACGATTTTGAAGGCATCTGTTATTAATGACAGTATCATTAGCTATGAAAAGCTGTTTTAAAGACGACGATGAATTGATGATGAATGACCCCTTACATGATACCCCTTTCTATGTGCCATCACTCTAATTTTACAGGCCGTGGGTTTGCTCCCGCAAAAGATGCAGCAGAGAGAGACTATACGGATTTTCTCTATGCATGATTTCTTTTTTTTTTCTTTTTTTTTCTTTTCTTCTTCTTTTTTAGTTTAGCCTTGAATCTCTCTCTACTTACGATGTTATTGACCTTTTGTTTTTTGTTAACTTTTTTTTTTGAGGAGGATTTTCTATCAGAGAAGATAGTAACCTGCTGCATGGGAAAGTTTATCCTGAGGCGAGGTGCTGATGGACAAACTTCGGTGCCTTCTGAAGGCGAGGATAGTGTTTTTCTTTGCGTGTCTCTGTGTATGTACGATCTCAGGCGCAAAGGCTGCAGACGTGTATATATCCCCCCAATGTTGATGTAATGTTTCCTTGAGCGTGTCTAGGCTGATGCTAATGCCGATGCTGCTTCTAGCCTAACTTTGAATCCCCCTAACGCCATCGCAACCTCATCAACTCTAGTCACAATTGTCCTAGGGCACGGCGCCGGCACCAGGAAAAAAAAGGTAGGGGCGGTGGGGGCGCTAGAAATGAACAGACAGCGCCAATTTCGCTGTTATCTACTTGGTCTTTAGGGAAGGGTGAGCCCAAGCACCTCCAACCGCTTAATGCCGCCAGGATTATAACTCTAAGGGATCTTGACCCTTCGCGAAGATGCCCTTCGCAGGCGTCCGATGCAAGTATGGCTCGACGCCTGGCATGCAATATTTTAGGGCCGCGAGGCGCCTGATGTTCCAATCTCCCGAGCCTTGTTTCTGAGGCGACATTTGATTTTTAGTGTATGCTTTATTTTTGCGGGTGTGCGTATGTGTTTTTTTGCTTTTTTTTGCGTTTTTTTTTTTTTTTTTTGCGCCTGTGGAGCTCCATCAGCGATAGGTAATGTTTGGATAAGTGCCGGCGGTTAGTTTCTCAGCCTTGGTGCAGAAAAAGACTGTGCTCGCAGAATGGAACCCACCAGTCCCGGGCCACGAGCGCAGCATTTGCAGCACGCCTTGCAACAAGACATCTTTGAAGCGTCGGGGAGACGGAGGGACCCATCAAACAAGACAACCTTTTGCCGCTCCTTTTTGGGATAGCTTCCTTGCCTGTGAATGAGATGTGTCATACGCACTGCTTTCGACGGCTGCTGTCTGCTGCTGTCAACTCGCGAGGCGCGGATCAATCACCGGTGTATCAGAGTGGTGGCAATGCTAGACACGGGGGGTGTCTATCACGGACGCGCGACGGCTAGAGGTTAACTTTTACACATACACCTCAGCGTTTCCTGCCGACATCTCGCCATGTAGACGTCTTCTAGAATCATGGTTTCACGTCACGCCCTTCAATGGGAAGAGGCGGGTGCTGGATGGGGCACAAGTTGTTGATGACAGGGTCCGAAACGCCACGCATGTATGGGCTCTTGCTACGGCCCTCGCTAAGATCTCGGCGAGATACGGGGACGGGGGTGTGCAAAACAGCAAAACAGCAGCACATCACGTTTCCCTGCGAGCCAAAAACAAAAGAAAAGAGGCGAGAAAAGAGCGTAAGGCGAGGGAGAAAAAAAAAGT